>NJDC01004498.1:0-39876 GCA_002245475.1 Calephelis virginiensis
CGGAGCGTACCTGTAGAGAGACGCCGCGTAGCAGTGCTAGATCTATTGTACTGGGCCTGTGATGGATATTATAATCCTCGTCTAAGAGAGGGTATCTAGTAGGCTCGGAGGGAGCTACCAGGATGAGGTCTAACCTATCAGCAATCCTATTCAGTGCGAGGCCGTTGGAGTTATTCCGCTGGCATTGCCATAGAACATTCTTACTGTTTAGGTCGCCTGCTAGGAACACTGACTCACCCTTATTGAAGAGGGTTTCTAGGTCCCTCTCCAACAGGGTTTTGTTACCGCTAAGATAAGCTGATGCTAGTATGATGGACCTATGTCCAGTCATACCCACCTGACATACTGACACCTCTAGGTTCTCCAGCTGCGGAGGATCTAGGGGGGCTATTTGTAAACATCTTTTATAATAGATTAAGGTGCCGCCTAGGTTACCTAATCTATCATTCCTAATAAGATTGTAATTCGCGATTTTGGGATCACGCTTACAAGGTTTAAGGAAGGTCTCTTGTACTAGGAGTATGTCTATGTTATGTGTTTTTACAAACTCCCGTACTTCGTCTTTTTGCCGACTTAAGCCGTTTGCGTTGTACGACGCTATTGTCAGAGAGTATTATTGCACACGTTTTGACCTTCACACAATCAACTACTCTGAACTAAACTAATGTTGGTACATTTGATTTATAGAATTGAATTGATCTGTGTTAGGCCGAGTACTTTTCTATCCACCCTTGTATTAACACGAATTTACATTTTAGTCATCACACTCGCCCGAAGTACATTACTCCTTTTTGCAGTTGGGTAAAAATGAAATTGTCATCAACCTTGACGTTGTTAAGTTATACTCGTCATGATGTTGAATTTATTCGCCTGTTAATTGTTAGACGTTGTTGAGGTCGCGGGTCCAATCTATGAATATGTATGTAGGTACGTACGCTAGCCTTTGCTCTCTATTCTACATTCATTACATCACGGAATCAAAATAATATATCAATATTTGAGTTGAGGGACTATGCAGTATCATCAATAACCCCAATAGACCCAACAGACCCAACATAGAGAATAGGAAGGTAGGGCGTGATGGCCACATGTACTGTGTAGCTTATGTAAAATATATAAGAAAATACCGACTCTTCGTTTTAAATGACTAATGTGATGCTAAGCTCCCGGCTTTTACAACTTCACTGGACTTTGTGGGCGATCAGAGGGACGCCGAACCTGTTGTATTTGCGTTATAGTTACTGGGTGGATTAAGTCGAGGAGCAGTGGCTCGCCGCTCGGTGTTAGGGCGGAGTGAAAGAGTTCTTCATCGCCAAGGCCGACGGCGACGGAGTAGTGTTGCCTTTTTAATAGATTGTGTTGGGATTGGGTGGGTGGCTTGTTCGGCGGAATTTGATAAAACGCTACGTGACGAGGTTACCTATGTTTGCGACAGGCGTATCACCGAATTTCTTTTGAAAGTGCTTTGCCTTAACAAAAAATGCGATGGCTTGCAGTTGTTGCCTTGGCGGCGGCGATTAGTTTCCATCAGGTGAGCCACTCGTCCGTTTGCCTCCTCTAATATAAAAAATAGTGTCTGTCGTTTCGGTACACATGGGCGTTATGTAAAAAATGTATTCACTGTAAATTGTTTTACTATTTATTATACAATAGTTGTTGCGCTAACAAAACCGCCGAACCAAGTAGTATGATTAAGTTAGGTCTTGTCGAGTTGGAGTGTAGATGTAGTAGTGGAGTAATGGAGCTTCCATTTCACATCTGGTAACTTGTTGCCAGCGCGAGCCGTAAGGTCCCGCATTTGCAACACTTAGGAAATGTTTATTTGTAAGTTTTATTTTCATAGAAGAGGAGGCAAACGAGCAAGTGGGTCACCTGATGGAAAGTGATCACCTCCGCCTACAATACTACTACTGTCTACTACGTAAACCGCTGGCCCGACGACTGGCCCCGCACCACGTCTCCAATAATATCTTTATCTATACATACTCAGTTTAACGTGAACATTCCACCGAATTATTGTTTTTTGTTTACATTTACATATTTAATGTATATTGAACCGATGTTTGTGTCGCTAATGTAATGTCGCAGAACAGTTTGTACACGAGCTACGGCTGCCGTTGCTCGAACACACCAAAACTAACATTCTTTTATTTATTTATTATTTCAGAAAACCACATTCGGTATATAATAATTGGCATGTTCTTTGTTTCTAACACCACAAAGAGACTTTAAATTATGGTTATAAAGTAATTCATATTTTTTGGATGTTATTGACCGCCTCGTTGGTCGAGTGGCTAGCGTACTCGCCTAACTACATCAACTTACCGCGAGGCTCGGGTTCGAGTCCCGACGGATGTGTGATGAACATTTAGATGTCTGCATTTCCGGGTCTGGGTGTTTATTAAATTTATTCTGGTATCTATTTAAGTATTTCTATGTATTAGTATCGTTGACTAACACCCATAACACAAGCATAATACAATGTGCTTACTTTGGGGCTAGATTCAATTAGTGTAAGTTGTCCAGGCATATTTATTTATATTTATTTTATAATTACACTGAATGTCTGTAGGAATTATGTTGTGGTCTGACCAATGTGAATCATATCGTGCCGCGCGACCTGTTGCTGCCCGCTGGGGCACAAGAGGTTGCCGGTAGTTAAACACAGTCCACAGAGGCTAGCTCTGATCATCGCCCGGCAGTTCCGGCACTGGAACTGGCACTCTGACTGGAAATGTCCGGTACGGGTGAGCGGACGTTATGTAACAAGTAATTTATATTATGAGTTTGGATGTGGTCTTTCGCTTCGTCAAATGAACTCACCGTACGTTGCAACTGTGCCGGCGCACTTCAAACGCTTCTTAAATAACTTCGATTGAACACTTGTAGGTCGTGGGGGGATCACGCTCTACACAAAACCATTTCACATTTTTGGTCCATTTTTATGGATACTGTTATGATTCTTACCGCCTTACTTAAGAATAAAAAATGAAATAGTTTAGCTGAACACTAATTGATGTACAACCAATAATATGCTACAAGTAGGTGACGTGGTAGCAGTCTCAAATGAAACATGTGTTTACATTCTTCTGTAGTAAGACGGTCGTTATTTAAAATATTAGATATATTTTTTATTATACTTGTCAACTAGAATTAACACATAATATACTAGCGGAGCTGGTGAATTTCGTTCTTTGGACACTCCACATTCTCTGTCTTCCCTGCACGGGGCTTCGCGAGACATACCTATACAGTGTAAATTCTATATAACGACACTGGAGGGGATGTGCATTTTATAACGTTATGGAGACTTGTACACGTAGAATGTGATATAACGTGTAAATAAATGATCCACAGCTCCTACTTGTTAGTCACAGTCAAAAACAATGTACATGTGCAAGTAGTACCAATTTTTAAACAATAGAACGAATTTCTTAGAAAGTTCCGAATGCAGTATGAATGCCGACAGTCGAATTTATTACGGGCTAGGATAATAAAGCGACAAAAGAACGTACACAGCTGCACAATACTTAGACTACAGGCCCATTCCAAAAATAGATGGGTCATATGGAACACCGGGTGCTGTATATAGGACGACATAAGCACATAAAATAATAAGATTCAGCACTATGCCGTCACCTGTAAGCTGTCCTACTGAATGCTGTTGAGAATTCAAAAGTGCAGGTAGACAGGTAGAGTGAGTCCAGTTTGGTCATTTATTTTTGGACGGCATTGTTATCATCGATAGAACCATGACAAATAATAAGAAAGCGCGCAGTGCCGTAAAAAATAGTTTGCCACAAAACTGTTTTTTTTAATCTAAATAAAATTATTTAATTTGATATACCCAATATAATTCGATTGCACGACCTTCGTGGAGTGCAGTACAATCCTCATGTTGATGCTTCGGTTACGAAGCGAAACGTACGTTGAGTTTTTGTTAGTGTGACAGAAAGAAAGAAAATTATATAGTTGCGGAATATGTGTAAATGAGATGTTACAAAAATATTTAAGTATGTCAACATATTCTACCATATTTTGGTGTGCAAATATTTTAATATTAATAAAAAAAATACTATTTAATTACATACACTTTAACTTCCAAGCCAATTATTTATATTTATAACTAGTTTAATGTGTGTATTGTTGGTGCTAATAAAACAGGTTTTTTGCCTGTTATGTCACGCCATTATACGTATACCATTTTTAGCGAAAATTGCAAATTAAATAATTTTATTTGGATTTAAGTATGGATTTCCGCAAAGTAACGCCTTCTATTATATATATTTTTATTTTTTAATAATTTCCAGGGTAAATTTGGTCACTTTATTCTGTACGGCATAACCCGCATCAGTTTCTTACTGTTTCAGTACAGCTTCTATTTCATTATTTCGCAAACGCCGTACAAAAATCATGGGAGAAGGGGAAATATTAGGAGTTGCAACCCCCTCTCTTTTCGTGGTCCGGGGGTTGATTTGAAACTACATAAAAATATTTCGAAAGTATTTTGTGCAAACAATTTTTTTTTTTTACATGCCGTACATTTTCGTGGGTCCCAAGGTTTGTAGCGAAAAAAACTCATGGAAAATCCATAGAACGAAATTCTATGTGTAAGGTGAAATTCAAGATGGTATTTTTTATACGGCATTTACATAGTTAAATAAGTAAGTAAGTATCTTCACGCCCATATCGCCGAAGAAGTAGGCAGAGGCACAACCAGTGCACCCACCACTAGCCGAAGACACTAAGTCCCACAATGTGATAAGTGACAAGCCTATCGCTACCCGGGCACATATCCAATCCCGAGCAACATTTTTTTTTATTAGAAAATTGGAAAACCTAAATTTGCTTTTTGTTGCCCGACCCGGGATTCGAACCCGGGACCTCATGCAGTTAAGTCCAACACCTGAACCGCTAGACCACAGAGGCGATTTATATAGTTTTATTTACATATTTCACTAGCGGTTTGATACGTGCTTCGCTACGTATATGACCGTATGAATGACATAACACAACAAAAAAAAAACAACTGAAAAAAGTTTCTATATGACCGAGCGAGGATTGTGCTGTCATCTGAAAAAAGTGTGAATTTGACTGAAAAATACCTATTTAAACAAATTTATCCGCCCATTTTTTGAATTTATTTGTTACAAAAAATGTGATAAATGAAGAACCGCTGGACCGATTTTATGCTAACTTCGCATAAACCATCTACTAAATAGTCCGAACAAAGCCTATTTGAAAAATAATGTGGTACGTGAAGAAAATAATGTTTCGTGGTCAAGCTAAGACGCAAAACTAAACGAAACTCCTAGGATTGGTAAGTTTTTTTAGCTGGAACTTCTGTGTCCATTGTCTACCTTATCGGAAATCTCTGTGCATGTCCCCGACAGCCAGACAGCAAACTAACAAAAGTATTTGTATTTTTAAAAGTATTATTAAACAAAAAAATATGTTATTTGTATCGCTGGGTTTCACGTCCACATATGACGGGGTGGGCTTCTCAGGTATGGCAACCCCGTTGAACCGGCAAGCTAATCGCATTAGCTCCGGTAATGCGTGGCTCGATATGGTATAATCATATCCCGTACGCGGCCTTGCACTAAAAACGGACTAAAAGCAAGGCGTTGCATTTAGTGTAATGCTCTCGTTCAGCTGTGGCCCTTCACTTCTGCTTATTAATTCATTTTTTTAAAATAAAAGTTTGAAGTGGCCGCGTTCCTTTTATCGTCTGCAGTCCGTCCCTTTTTTGGAATGGGTAAAAACTTCAAAACTCGTGCCAGGACACGTGACCTGATCGAAAATTCGTAAGACGGCGCAGGGCGCTTGCGCGAATGTTCGTGTTGTCATGTTTGTGTACGATAGCGCTATAAATGAATATTGTATTCTACCACATAAATGATAGTACTTTCATACTGATAATTAAAGCAATTCGTGCAAAATTATTATTCCCTAACCATTCCAAAATATCAAAAATTCACAACGTTAATATTCAAGTTTTCACTTCTGCTGGCACTCCCGGAGTGCAACCGGTCGTTTTTTTTTTGTAGGGCTATCTTAGGATACATATTCTTGAAACGTTAATGGGTGCGTGAATACCGTTAGCTTTTTTGATTATATACGTTTAATTAAAACTCCGTGAAATTAATCAAATGTTTATAACCACTTTTGATCCATTTTTACGTTATCGCTTGCCAATAACATATTTGTGGACAGGATAAACATGGCAATTAGTTATAAGATAGGCAGGTTGATACGCAGCTATCTAGATTTCTTGAAATCCATCTTTAGAGATACATTATTAACATTGGCCGTTAATGAATTTAAATGATTTAGTAACAGTAATACAACCATTGTAATATAAAAAAAGGCTTATTATTGTAGTTATGTCACACTATATACACTTAGCCATATCCGCTTTACCCTTCAGGTACATTTTTGAGGTTGTCCCAAATTACTTAATATACCAGAGCACCTAAACTGGTCGTTGGTTGGAAGCTACATAAACATGCATCAAATCCTACTTATAACAAAGATCGCTTCACAAATAGTATTACAGTTATAAACAGCACACAAACTAATATTTTTCCCAAAATCACACTTGTGCTGCGCGACGCGTATTGCTATGACAGCGCAGCCGCCGGCCAACGAACAATTTGGGTGTTATAGACAATATTCGCTTTGCCCGGGGTATCCACTTTACCCGGGTTTCCCCAAATGTCGATTTTTTAATTCTAAATTCCAAATTTGTTTGATACTTTATACCACCTTTAACTGACTTTTAAGTGATTTCAAAGATTTTTTACTTAAAATAGCGTAGGTACTTACCGGTGGTTCCATTGTTACCAAATTTGGGTCTGATAATGGAAATCGTGGAAAATTCTCAATTTCTGGTGTATTTAGACGAGATTATAGTGAAATCAGTTTTGGTAATTTACTGGGCTTTAGGTAATGTTACTAAAAATATTTTAGTAACTTTAGCAAGCAAATAATGATTTTTATTATCTGGAAAAGGCTTTTACCTACCGTAAGTAAGGGGTTCTTGCTCATATGATTTGCTTTAAACACATTCAATTAACCTAAAAAAAAACACATATTTATAAGAGTACTTATATGAATGCTAACTTGAAGTCATTGTATGATTAATAGTAACAAAACTATTTGAAAAAAAAGATAATGTCCAATATCTGACTTACATTTTAAAACTAATAATTAAATTTTAGAAACATCATGTCATATTCTAATTTAATTAACATACAAAGTAATAAAAAAACATTTTGTGAATTACAACTGTTTATTAAAAATACAAGTAACGTAGGGTAGACTGGGTACGGTTGAAACAAAGGACGGTTGAAACAACACGAATATCTCGCAAATCGTTGGTGGTAGGGTAAAGGGTCCAAGGGGAAAACGAAGCGGACGACGCGCTTTGGCTGTTTTTAGAAGACCCTATTGTGTTTTGATGACCAGAAGTAAGTATTTTTGCTTGGAGATTTTTCCAATTACTGTCGTTTCTATTTGAGTACCAGTATTGAGTGTTCGTTTTTGTTTGAAATGAAGCTCGTGAAATGACATCGTGACTACTTTTTGTGCATCATTGTTGATACTATTACTATAACTAAATTTAACATACAGTAGGAGTTGGGGACGGTTGAAACATTTTTTTGACAAGAAAGTCCAGACATGGAACATAAAAGACACAACCAAGTTTTTCATGAGGTGTATAATTGAAAATCTGGAAACGACCCACCCCGACACCACAGCAGCATTAATATTCTGGAAATTTCTCCAAAACCCAGCACAAGTGCTCAAACAATTTCACCGGAAACAATACGACCATTTCCGAGAGCTCCTCCAAGAAAAAATAATAATCGAGGGCGAAAAATCAGGAACTCTACGATTGCCACTGAGCTACCAGACAAGGAAGAGATAAGAAAAGAGCAAGAAATAAGACTGAAACGAACAAGAGCTAAACAAGTGAAGAAGCAATTGAATGGAGGAAAAAGTAAAAGAAACACCACAAAAGGAAAAAGAAAAATGTAAAAGAGGAAGTATCATTAGAAAACGAGGAGTACTTCTATCTTGTTTGTATGACACCATACTCAGAAAACAGACTCGAAGAACAGTGGATTCAATGCACCAATAGTAAACTGTGGGCTCTAAAGTGGTCTTAGCTATATTTGTCAGAATTGCGACTCTGATTGATCTTTAAATTTCAAATATGATTGATTGACTAATGAAAGCGAAAATGAGTTTTCCTAATGTCTTTTTTTCAAATTCCATTGTTTTGATATGTTTAAAAAACAAACAGTTGATTTTTGTTTTTTGATAATTCATTTAAATTTTATATTTTTCACATTTTATGGGGACGGTTGAAACAAATCGGATTTATTTTTCAATTAGTTCTTCTGTTAAAAATAACACACCTGGAACTAAAACCACATAGCCTATTAGTAGACAGAAACACGCTCTTTCATTTAACGTATCTTCTTCATCACTCGGGTTATAAAAAGCAAAATTATGGACGTTATAAGTGCAACTGTTTCAACCGTACCCAGTCTACCCTACATAATATGAAACTTTTGTAACGAGTATTATAAATAACTAAAAATATGTAAATTCAAAACTAAAAAAGACGTATACCACAAATAGAAAGAAACAAAAATAAATTTTGTTAATGATAAGCGAACAATATGTAACATAAGAAACTAATGATGTGAAGCTATTACTATGTTATATATATATATATATATATATTGTCTTTGGTAATATGTAACTAGTATATAATATGTAACGTAACTTTAAACTGATATTTAACAATATGCAATTAGCATAACGTAGCAAGAAATAAAAGGCTTTTATTTTTTTATTTATGTAATTAAATTATGTTAACCTCATTCGTCTTTCAATCTATTGAAGCACAGTATAAGTGTGATATAGTATATAAACCAAGCCTATTTGGTTTCTCGTGGTTGTTACTTTTAACATTTTAATCGTTTTAGACATTGTTTTTTACGGAATATAAAATGACATGATTAATCAAACGAATTGTAATAACTTATTAACAAATAAAAAACATACATACATACATTTTTGAAATTTCACACATTTGTTCAGACGGTGACATCTACTTATATTTACACTGTGGTGATATAGACTAACATATTATACGATAATTTTTAACAAAAAAACGACTTCAAGCAGTAAACTAAAAAAAACTCAACATTAATAAAAAAAATTAAGCTCAATGAAAGAAAAAACAAAAAAAAATTACTAAAAAGCGAAAAATAAACTGCACTTAGACGTGTTATGACATGTGTTAGACGTAGATAATAATAAATGCAGTATATTATAGAATATATTAAAAATGGGTTGCCAAAAAAAGTCCTGGACAAAAAATATTCAATTATTTTTCATGAAATGTTGCAACATCAAGATAATAAGAAAATATTATTCTGACGTAAAATACAAAACATTAAGAATGTGCAGACGTTGGGTTGCCTATTATTTACCTGGACAACCTACTAGGTTGCCGGGTATAAACAGATATGTCGATATCAGTTACTTTCACTGATTGGATAATAGAATAAATTTTATATCAACGTAAGCGCTGTTTCATTGCAAACACATTGAATTGATACAGGGTTGCCTGCAAGAAATTCGGTCCTAACATAGGTTGCCAAATTTTAAATATTTAAATTTCAACGAATGTGCAAGTGATAGTAATAATAAAGGACATTGCCGTGGTGTCTGGTGGGACGCTAAATATAAGAAAGTGCGCATGCGCGGTACGTACACTATGGAGGGTAGTCACTACCCGCTAGTGGCTAATTACTTACAATATTGTATTGAAAACACGTGTTGATACGTATCGTTGTGCTAAAAAATGGCAAAAAAGTTTTTTTTTGTGGCTCAGTTGACCTTTTGAGTGATTTTACTGATGAGTATTTTAAAAATTGTTCGTTGAAGCTAGCTTTTCTAACTAGCTAGCTTTTTCTTCTAGCTTTTCTAAGTTGAACTAACTAAAACAGCATTCGATTTTGTTGGTTACCATGCCACGTGTTACAAAGAAGTCACTGTTTTAAATAATAAATACAGTGAACAATTTGATTTTTTTCTTAAAGAGTATTCAGTAAGTACATAATAATATATGATCCTCTTTATTATTATCTAATTGAATTCGAAAACGCACAATTTGAACGTCGTTCGTTGAATTCATTTCGATCAAAGAAACAATTTGGACTTCTTGCTTGATTCTTTTGCTTTTGAGATTATAACTTCTTACAGTTTTTATTATAAAAAGTTTTTATTTTAAAAAAATCCCGAAATAAATAAGACAAAAAAATATTACTGATATAAATAAAGCTTTTCATAACATTGAAATTTCAAACATTAACATTAAATCTATATATTAATACGTGATGCCAAAAAAAAGAATGTGACAAGCCTAACGTGGTGGGAACGTCATTCTGTGTCGTTTGGAGGATTATTTGCCACAACGGTTACATTGCTTACGCGGAATTAGCAAAATAAAGGCTTATTTTACATCTGTTCGAACCGTAATTATACGAAAAATGATTGACAGCGGGGATCCACTACACAATACATGGTATAAAACAAAGTAGCTTCCTCTATCCCTATGTCCCTTTGTATGCTTAAATTTTTAAAACTACGCAACGGATTTTGATGCAGTTTTTTTAATAGATAAAGTGATTGAAGAGGAAGGTTTATATGTATATTTCATAACCGTGCGAAGCCGTGGCGGGCCGCTAGTTTATTTATATTACTAATGTATTTATATTAGGTAAATATGAACATGAATGCACTGCTTGTACCATACCTTCTTGGTAGCTGAAAATTCAGGCTTCTTGTTTTTCAACGAAGTTATATGGGGGTCGAAAAGGGCCTGAATTGATTAGAGAAACGAATGGCACGGCCTGCTTTTTGCGCGACTTGGCGGGGACACTGCTGTGCCCTCAGAAAAGATAAACGGTTATCTCGAAATTGTTTATTAACGTTTCATTCTTTCAAGTCAGATATTGAATTGGCAAAACAAACTACCCAAGAGGCAAAATATCTGTAATTGTATTACAATTTTAAATTGAATATAAATTGTTAATTTATTACTGTTTAAACTTTTCTGAAAAGTCGTTTAGACTACTTATAATATGTTTTATCTAACAGACTCGCTGTCACAGATACTTGACACTTGCAACTGGCAGCCTAAAATAAAAATAATTTTCCACATATATTTAGATGTATTTCTGAACTATGCATTCCTCGTATGTGTTGAATTTTATTTGATTTATTTATTGTTATTATAGTATTTTTGTGTCTTTGGCCGGGTGCTTGTCATATTATTATTCTAGGAATATTAAAAATATTTTATTTTTGCCCGAAGTTTTAATGCCTTTTCTTTATACCTTTCGGTTTTGTTTTTAGTTTAATAAGTGTTTTTAGAGTACATTTATTATATCAATATTATATGATTATTTTACTGGTTGTTCTGACGAACATCGTTCCACCCGTTCAGATTGTATGAAAAAAATATGTTGTTTTTCCTAACTTCCTTGGAGTTGAGCGAAATAGAAACTATCTTATATCCGTATCCTGGCTCAAATCTATTTACTTATCAAATTGTTTCAATCCGTTCTTGAGTTATAAATAGTGTAGATAGATTACAGTATGACAAATACCTTCTTTAAAAATCGTTTGTATAGCAGTATTTAGAGCTCAACATTGATTTGGTTGTATGTGCGAATTAACATGCAACATGTATGTCGGAGAGAGATAATCACACACAGGGGCCGAACGGGAACTACGGGACTAGTGGGCCGAGAGCTCACAACTTGAGGGTAGTTAGTGAATAATTCAGAAATATCAAAACAAAGCCGTAACACCTGATCTAGGCGTACAACCACATTGTAAACCTCATAATAAACAATAGAGTACTCACCACACTGTTTACAAACATAACCACAATCATGCACAAACAACTATAGCATACACCCTTTTGTTACTAAACAAACCATCAAATATTGGAGTAAGCCTGCTACTATGACAACACTACGTAAACACGTCACAGTGTTCGTGCTTACGCAAACACTAAACCCCCGAAGGTGAAAGAAGGGCTCCACCCCGCCCCTCTTAACGTGAGGGCCGACCGAATAATGCCCCCCGGCCGACCCACATCCTGGGCCCCAAGATCCCAATTGAATTAACAATTGCGACCTAGAAGTGTCTCTTTGTCAACCTATGACAGGGAGAGACTATTACCAGTGGCGACCTCGGTACTAGACAGTGGTCCAAACACTGAGAGGCGTGCGCAAAGCATGTCTGCCGCAATATGGCGGCGCTAGGGTTAATATATACGTGGCAACGATGAACGGACCAATAAGAAACGAGTTACTTGCTAATGCGCCACCTGTTGTGCTAATGAGACAACTTTATCCATGACTTCCCGACAAACGGACCAATAAGCAACGAGTTACATGCTAATGCGCCACCTGTTGTGCTAAAGAGATAACTTTATCCATGACTTTCCGACTAAAGGACCAATACGAAACAAGTTACTTGCTAATGCGCCACCTGTTGTGCTAACGAAGCAACTTGGTTCATGACTTCCCGATAAACCGACCTATAAAAAACAAGCTACGAGAATTCCGATGCACCTGTGGCGCCAAATGTACTTGTGGTGTATCAATATTTGTAAAGAGAGGGTAATCGGAAACTTTCATAAAATAAATCAGTCTTGATTGAGCCTGTGTGTTTGATTGCCGTTCTCCGCTGTTAAATTCAAGAACCCTAGTTATTATTCGTATACTACAGTACTAATGATCACAACTATACTTTGTTCATGACTTTCCGACGTTACAAGAGGATGCGCCACACGTTGCACCGACGACACTCATGACCACAGATATTACAAAATAGGTATACTAGCTCATGACCTTCCGACATGTACGTTATTTTTAGGGTTCCGAAGCCAAAGGCAAAAATCTGAAGCCTTGTAGATTCGTCGTGTCTGTCCGTACGTTACAGTTACTTTTTTCCGAAACTGTAAGAACGATACTGTTGAAACTTGTGAAGCTGGTGTATTCTGTAAACCTCATAAAGATTTTAACACAAAAATAGAAAAAAAAAATAATTTTGCTGTACTTTATAAAAGCGAGTTAGGATTATCATTCATTTGTATATGGTTCACGGTACTCGTGCCGACGTGTTTATGTACAAGTACCTGAACAGTATTCAAGTTCTATATAAACTTATTACCGTATACAGCGTACGTGCAGTAACGAACACGAGGAAAGCTTCCTCACCAACCCTTCTCATCCTTCAGTAAACTACTCGTAAGATTTGAGCACAGGTTGAAATATAGGTCCCGGGTGGCGATTCATTATCCAATGAAGGAAGGAATGAATTAGCCAATGAAGGTGCCGACGCGTCGCTCGTCCTTACGTTTGTTAGTCAATGAGCTGTTATTTTTATTTATGTTTATGGTGAGTGTGTTTGGTGATGCGGATACTTTTTGTCGGCAGGTTCCTACCAGCCCAGCAATGACCTGATGCTGAGGTTCTACAGCTACTACAAGCAGGCCACGGAGGGTCCTTGCAACAAACAGAAACCAGGATTCTGGGATGTTGTTAACAGGTCATTATTGTATGGTTTTTTTTATAGTTATGAATTAGGAGAATTGATAACAATCGGTCTTCCTGACTGGGGACAGCGCTGATGACGCGAGGGATGGTAAGCTTCTCCGCTATCATCAGAAAAGACTCCGTTCCGTTGGTTTCTTTTTGCATGTCTTTAAATGAAGAACCACTTGTACTGTTTCACGTATCACTTACAACTAACTACGGCGGTAGTAACGTGGGAGACGGTTTTACTGCGTTTCAACTACACTAGCCGGTGTCTCCTGCTTCACCAGCGATTTTATTTACTCCTGTTTTTACTTCATGGTAGTAGTCATTTAAGAGTAACAACAAACTTCCACATTGTTAGGTGCTTTTTTAAATAAGTAGCTTCTGTTGATTTTGAATATCCGACCATCTGCTATCCAAATTTCGTGAAATCGTAACAGACAGCCAAACAGTCACTAGCATAATATTATTATACTTTCCCCTTGTGTTATTTCCTCCTATTGGTCCAGGCTCCTTTGCAAAATAGACCATCTGTCTTCCTGCTAGGCGACTCGTAAAAGGCTAGCATAGGCTTATCGTCACTAACATTTTGACATCTGACTATGTGGTAGAGTTTCGCAGCGACTCGTCCGGATTGGTGGTACCACCGCGTTACCTATTCCAGCCGCTATAACGTCAACGCCTGCTGTTGACGTCTTTCGGCTCAGAGGATAAGGTTGCAGGCAAAATTACTTTTGCTTGAGGCCTAAAATGCTGGCCTCGTGTTGGCAACGCACCGTTACCGCCTTTAGTATCTATAGGCGGCGTGAATTTCTTACCATCATAAAATCCGTCTGCTTGTTTGCCTTCCAATATCATAAAAAATACTTCCAGCTAAATGTCAGCTTACAATGTTCTGTACATTCAAGTGGTTCTACACATCAAGTCGAATTAGGACCAAGCCACAAGACTGCGTTGCGAAGTAAAAACCTACGACGCCTTACAATACACTATGCGAGTGGAAATTTCCGGTGTGTTGCCGCAACGTACAAATGTGCGATACGACAACGCGCTGCCGTTTAGTCGGTGTTCATATTTGGAACTATCTGCATGCGTTTTTTTAAGCGATGGCAGATGATGATGTCGACCACCTGACATACTTAGTTTACGAACGTCCTGTCCTTTGGCAGAAAACTATATCACTATTCGAAGACAAAAATTTAAAAACAGAAGCATGGAGGGAAGTTTGTACAAGTTAGTATTCAAATTTTGAGGAGTTAAATTAAATAGTGTTGAAAAAGCGAAACTCGGTAAATACTTATAAACATTTATATTGTTGTTAACTGTCAGCTAAGACTGCAGTTCGATGTCACTATTAAAATAATTAAAAAAATTCGTTTCTGATTATGTTAGCTCCTATTCCAATTTCGTTTGGTGATTTGTGTAAAATTTGCAAAGAATCGTCAATAAGCATTTCTTCAAACGTTTGTGCACCATCTCGACTCAATACAATTTTTCATCTGTAGACATAGTTGTCAGTAATTGGTGCACCCAGTATTTTCTTTGCTTTGCTTTTTCTTAATAAGTCTTAACGCAAGCAAAAGTAGAACATGCGCAGTGTGGTCCATGTCTCACTAGAAACTGAACCGTTGGTTGCGGTCGTATCGATTTTTTGCGTTTTTTGCGTCGTCGATTGCAAAAAAATTCGATGAATTTTTTGCGTTGCGACATCGCATTGCATTACTGTGCGAAGTCGTTTTTGCGATGCGACGTCACAACGCAGTGTTATGGCCTGGCCCTTACGAGGGTGGATAGAAAAGTACTCGGCCTAACACAGATCCATTTAATTTTAAAAAGCAAATCTACCCACATTATTTAGTTTAGTTCAGATTACTTAATTGTGTGAAGTTCAAAACGTGTGCAATAATAGTTGTGATTTTATATTTTTTTTAACAAAGCAAATGGACATACTTTCTGCAAATGAAGCAAATCGAGCGGCGTGCCGTCATTAAGTACTTTAATAAGAAATAGTTATCACGGAAAGCTATCCATGATGATATTGTCAGTATGTTAGGCGATTCTGCTGTCTTAGTCATTCGTCAAAAAACGGATAGCAGACGTAACCGCTTCACGAATCGATTGTGGAACTCTGTGCGACTCGATTGCTGCTAAAAATTTGTAAGAATGGGGAATTCGATATATTTATTTGTTTTGTTTGGTTTTGTTTCCCGTTTTCGGACTCTATTTGTGATCTGGTCGCGGAGGTGGGAGGTGGGGCTTTAGGTAGGGCTGTCACATGTAAAGAACGTGAAAATTTATATTGTTTCCCGAGCTCTTCCTATATTCGTGTTCTGGTCGCGGAGGTGGGTGGTGGGAACGTCAGTTAGGCTTGTCACATTCTGTGTCGTTTGGAGGATTATTTGCCACAACAGTTACACTGCTTACGCGGAATTAGCAAAATAAAGGCTTATTTTACATCTGTTATAATGAATTTCCGCAAAGTAACGCCTGATTCAATAGAACAAAATAGTGGAGAAACCTGGTTCACCACCCCCCAAAAAGGTTAAAGCGACTTTGTCGGCAAATAAGGTAATGGCTTCATAAATAATAGACTCGGTGGGTGTGATTATGATTGATTATCTTGAAAGGGGTCAGACCATAAACTCGGATTACTACTGTGTCTTATTACGTCGTTTACGAGAGGAAATAAAAGAAAAATAACCAGGAATGCATTGAAGAAGAGTTCCGTTTTATCGAGATAACGCCTGTGTTCACACGTCTGTACAATCAATGGCTGAAATCCACAATTGTGGCTTTGAACTAGCCTCATTCACTTGATCTGGTACCGTCAGACTTCTTTCTGTAACCTTACCTAAAAAAACACTCGGGAGGTCAAAGATTTTTGACAATCGACGAGGTCAAAACAGCAGTAGACGCATATTTGACTCTAAGGAAGAATGTTTTTGTTCCGATGGTCTAAATTCTTTGAATGTGATATGGCAAAAGTGCATCGAATTTGATATGGATTATGTAGCGAAATAAAAATATAACTGATTTAGTAGGTACGTGTTTGTTTTCTTGGTTAGGCCGAACACTTGTCAATCCACCCTTTGTACTGAGGGTTGTTTTTGTATGTAATCTCTAAACTACATCACTACTGTTTAAGACTCAGAAAATGAAACATGTTTATTATATTAAGCATATATTTTTTAAGATTACTACATAGTATGAAACGAAGTTGCTTTCCAAAGTTTTTCCCCATGTATGCTTAAATCTTTGAAATTATGCAACGGATTTTGATGCGGTTTTTTAATAGAGTGATTCAAGCGCTGCAGGAAGCTAGGACGCTCTGCTTGTGACTTTTAACTTTTGAAAAGTTACGTGATCAGTGTAACCTAGTAAACTAAAAAACAGTAAATGAAATCGCACAGCGCGTTTGCAAATCTGTCTTTCATTCTCTTTTCTACGGAAATCCCTTATCTAAATGGGATTAAAAGTATCTTATCTTTAGTGGCATTATTTAGTTTGCTCGCAACATGGTCGCGTAGCAAATGCCTTTTGTATGGTGTGTGTGAAATAAATTATATTCTGATTGTGGATACCTAAATGCCAGCCAATTTTTGTTTCTATCGATTCAGTAGATTCTGTATGAATTGATTCCAGGTTACACACGCTCAAACAAAGTTTTAACACTTGTTCAGTTAGTCGGCTAGAATTGACAGTTGAACATTTTTATGGTTTGCATAGATGTAGTGGACAAGTATATATTATTGTGTCCTTCGGCGCGGTAACATGGACAAATACTGTTTCAGAGCAAAATGGGAAGCGTGGTCAAAGTTGGGGAACATGCCGGAGGAAGAGGCCATGCAGTTGTATGTCACTGAACTACACAAGGTATATTGTATTATCTTTGTTTTGTTTACCTTATTGAATCGGCGTACACCCAGTGTAGGTGAACTCATTTCATCACAATATAAATATAAGAGGAGGCAAGCGGGCAAGTGGGTCACCTGATGGAAAGCGATCACCGCCGCCCACGGACATCCGCAACACCAGGAGTATCATAGATGCGTTGCCGACCTTCAAGGAATGAATACGCTTTTTCTTGAAGGTTCTTAAGTCAAATGATGTATGACAGGCCTAGTATAAGGTCTTAGAGTATTTTGAAAACAAACGTACGATTAAAGAAGAATAAGAAAGAAAGAAAATTATTTATTTGCGGAATATGTGTGTAAATGAGATGTTACAAAAATATTTAAGTATATTAACACATTCTACTGTTTTTTGGTGTGCAAATATTTTAATATTAATAAAAAATATAATTTAATTACATACACTTTAATTTTTAAGCCAATTATTTCCATTTATAACTAGTTTAATTATTTGAAAAATAAAGTTTATTTATTGCTGAAAATGGGTGTTAAAAGCTGTTACAAAATATATTTGTTAATTATACCAACATATTCTACCACATTATGGTGTGCAAATATCTTTAAAATTATACAAATTTATTGTTAAAATTTATAACATATATATTAAACAAACTTTTAAAATATAATTAGGTTTAACTCTAACTACCATAAGCCGTTTCCAAGTCTAGCCAGTCAGGAGAAGAAACGGCGAAACAAACTCCTCGGCAACCAAGAATATGTTATTTGCTATGAAATTAGTTTTAGGAAAAATAACTACCTATTAAACTTTTGTTTGGGAATAGAGATGTCAATCTCGCACTGTAATTTGTCATAATTTTTAATATTTAAGACAAAATTAGATTGTGATTTGTTTTTTTTTATCTAGTTTATAATGTAGTATTCAATCAATAAATCAATCATTATTAGTATTGAAAAAAAAAACAAGCCTGCTGAGTTTCTTTCGCCGGATCTGCTCAGTGTGTTACTGCGATTCCGATTCGGTGGTAGTTTAAAAAAAATTGTCGGGCACAAGTACCTACCACTTGTATGGTTCATGTGACTTTTTTTTATGATATTGAAAGGCAAACAAGCAGACGGATTTTCTGATCGTAAGAAATTCTCGCCGCTTAGAGACACCAAAAGTGGTAATAATGCGTTGCCAACCTAAGGCCGGGATGTTAGGCCTCGAGCAAAAGTAAGTTTACCGGCTACCTTACCCTTCAAACCGGAACACGTCATGACGTTATGGCGGCAGGAATAGGTAAGGCGGTGGTACCAATCCGGGTGAGTCGCTGCGAAACTCTACCACCTAGTCAGATGTCACGGTGCTATTGACGGTAAGCCTATGCTCGCCTTTTGCGAGCTGCCTGGCAGAAAAGCAGATGGTCTATTCTGCAAAGGAGCCCGGATCAACACGGCGAATATGATAATTCATGTAAATAAAGTTTTTTGATTCTGATCCATATTCGTTTGAAAATACCGCCCTCGGAATTGTTTCCACAAAGGTGCCGTGCGGGGTAAGAAATGTCTTCGGAATCCCACAGTTGTAGATCATTGGATAATGGGACTTCATACATTTACCCGGGAGCTTGTCTTTCTAAGGATACAAATGTTGTTGAACATAATTCTATCTTCTGTTGTGTGAAGAGAAGGTGCTGGGCACAATCTTGTTTGGTTTGATTTTTTAAGCCCCATTCCTCTTGATATAGATACTATTCGCCAGTCTTTGGGCTTTCAGCCTCTACTTACTTACATTAGGTAAATCTTCTTGGTGGGTAGCTAGGAATGGGTAAGGTAGTAAGTACATGGTGGTAGTAAGTAATTCGTTAAGATTTGGACTTAACGCCCCACTCCAACAAATGGCGCGCGGGGCGTTTCGTTTCTCGAAAATTTAGTCGCAATAGATCGCTTGAGGGGGCCGCAGTCTGCTTACTGTGTGAAACAATTTTATTTAAACAACAATTCGCTCATAACTGTAAGCCGCTTGTTTCGGGTTGAAAGCGATTTACACGATTTAAGTCAGTGTCTGAGTGCTCTTTAATAAAGAAATGGGTGAAGAATTTCGAAGAGACAGAATCTACACTAAATGTGAAGCAAACTGGCGCCCACGGACTTCCCGGAGAGAAGAGAACGTGCAGCAACTTTCCGATTCTGTTCGATGTGATCCAGTTTTATCGACGCGCAAACGTTCAGCAGATATAGGATTATCTCGCACATCATTACGCCGTATTTTGAAATTAGATTTGAAATAACATCCATATAGGATCCAGATAGTGCAGGACCTAAAGCCTAGTGATTTAAATTTGCGCAAGTCCTATGCCGAAACAATGTTAGACCGATTCAGTAATTTTGACAACATCTCATTTTCTGACAAAGCCCATTTCCACCTGAACGGGCATGTAAACAAACAGAATTGCAGGTACTGCAAACGACTTCTTGCAACGAAAATACCAAAGCTAAATATGAGAGGCCACTTCATTCTCCGAAGGTAATTTTATGGGCTGCAATTTCAGCAAAAGGAATCATTGTACCCTACTTTTTTGAAGATTCGTGCGGCCGTTCAGGTACTATTAATTCCGCTGAGTACGTGAAAATGTTGAATGAAATGCAACGGCAGCTCTTGGTACCAAAGCTACTGGTATTTGCTGCCTACAATCTTAACACATGGTTTCAATAAGATGGAGCCACTTGCCACACGTGTAATGAGTCCCTGCCGGTGGTCAAAGACATGCTTCCAGAAAATCTGATTTCCAGACGAGGCAATATCCGATGGCCACTCAGGTAAGTTTTTATAATTAATTACAAAGCAAATTTAATTTTTATTTTTTGCAGCTAAACTAAAAAGCAGATAACAAAAAATGAAGAGGAACTTTTTTGTGTACATTTTTTTTCTGTACAACTTTTACTTGAAACATTTTTTTCTATTTCCTACGGTTATTAAGTTATTTAAAAAAAGGCATTTTCAACCCTTTTTTATATTTTTCATCCCTTTTCCCTTAATTTAAATCAAAATTTCTTTCATAATATCATTATTCAAGTATTAATGAACACATTTTTATTCATTGCGGCAAAACTGGTCAGATCATGGTTTCATTTAACTTTTTACTGGACTATTTTGATCAATTTATTTATTTGTTAATCGATGTTCTATTGTGTATGTAATATTTTTGTATCATATTAAATCATCGACCATATATCCCAATAGACGCCGCATATAAGGCAACACGGTTCTGTCAACACATAAGTGTAATTGTTCTAATGTAGCTTATTTCTTAAAAAGATATGAACAGTCTCGACCAGGTTTGTGACCTGTAAACATTGTCGCGTTATTGTATAAAAAATAAAAAATAAAAAATAAATAAAAAATGACTGTTTGTTCAATTAAATGGTACGGTAAAAAAAAGCCGCACTTCACATTACCGAAAAGAGGGTACAACTTTCCGTAGGTTAATTAAAAATAATAACATTCATAATTACATTTTAAATTATTTGATGTTTATCGGA
The DNA here is from genome assembly GCA_002245475.1 of Calephelis virginiensis. Classification (NCBI taxonomy): domain Eukaryota; kingdom Metazoa; phylum Arthropoda; class Insecta; order Lepidoptera; family Riodinidae; genus Calephelis; species Calephelis virginiensis. Next base: position 21,035 of record NJDC01004498.1, read on the forward strand.
GTTCATCATATACTGGTCAATCATTGTTAGATGCGGGTTTATATCCCTTTCTAACTCATGTGATTTTCAAGCTATCATTTTTTTTTGCATACAGCTAGTGATGGACTAATGTGCAAATCTATTTTATCGATATTTTTGTTTATTTACTCTGAATAGGATACCGGTCTTGTACCGGAATTGTATGTAAATATTTATGTATTTTATCGATAAATTTAAGCACTGACAGAAACAACAAAAAACTTCTTACTCTGTGTACTTTTGAGTTGGCCTCTGGATAGTTACTCTTTTTCATGTAAGAAGTCAGCGAACAAGCACACGGTAACAGATAATCATTGCCTATAGACACCATTGATGTTACAGGTGCGTTGCTGTCATATGGTCGAAATGTACGGCCTATTGTGCACATCTACTGGCTTCCCTACCCTCCGAATCGGATAGTGACACTGTCATTATAGCGGCAGGAATGGGTAAAGCGGTGGATAACTACCCAGCGAAGTTGCTGCACACCACTATATCACCAGTGATCTTGTTGACAATTACCTGTTTTACCTGTGCTCGCCTCTTGCGAGGTGACTGGCAGAGGGGCATGTGATCTATTTTAGTCAGCGGACCCGAACCAACAGGATGGAAAACTGAACTTCTGAACTAAGCAATAGGGTGCTGTTATTTGTCATTGAATAACTGAAAAATAGTTAAGCCGATTTAATTGAACTCTTTTAAGTTCATTAGGTGGTTATCTGGGTGATATAAATTCAAGACTGGTACCGATAGGCGATGTTGGGGTCAGTATGTCATAAAACTTTCAAAGGGCTGGGACAATTTTAAAACTAATTTGTTTACAATATTTCAACGATATTCTGTAGTTCAGGTAGGAATTACTCGAATGAATTATAACAATTCAATTTGATAAGTATCAGGTATCCACAAGATCATAAAGTAAAAAAATCTAATTTGGTTTAAAGAAACCAGACGAGAGAATTGGTTTCCGAATTCCAAATTCCAAATACGGTGTATTAAATCTCAGCATTTTGCAGAAGGTTGTTTTATACACTTTACGCCACTGCTGCTTCATGACAATGCTAGACCACATACTGCACAACAGACGGCTTCTTAATTAGAAGAGCATCAATTGGAATGTAAAAAACATCCACCTGAACCTAACTCCAGCCGATTACTATTTATTTCGAAAAAATCAATTTCGATGGGGCAGTCCAAACCACGTCCAAAGTTTTTATTGATTCCCGTTCGAATGGTTTTTAAGTCGAGGGATCAATAAATTACCTATGGGATGGCAAATGCGCATAGGAAACAATGGTTCATACTTTGATTAAATAAATATATTACATTAAAAATATTTGACTTATGTTGCTCCCCTACAAAAAGCCATTTACAGATGTAAGGACCTAATATATTCAAGTACGGACTCTACTCTCACCAACCTCTCTACTCTTTACTCTCAACCGCAAAAATTTGTGACCTTGAGACGTTGAGATGCATAGCTGAGATGTGACGTGCAAAAATAAAATGCGATGTAATCCCTTTCAAGGTTTCTTTTTCGATTTTGCTTATCTAATAGGTACCTATCCTCATTTAGTTTGTTTTTCTTTGCCTTTTTCATAATTATTTTAACACATTCTATCGATTTTTAATGCATGAGGTGTTTACCCTTAGCAGGGTTATTCATAAACGTTGTTTAACTTTTAATCACCAATTTAAATAATGTTTAAAAAAATGTTTATTCATAAACGCTATTTAGAGTTAATCACTTGTTTAAATATACTCTACAGCTACAGCTGTCACTTTAAACAACCTCGGACCCTTGTTTAAAACCTTAATCAACAAAATGGCAGACTAAATTTCAAACAGCTGATTTTATATGCAATGACAAAATGCAACAAATAGTCATTTAATATGGCTTATTTGTGTATTCTTATGAATTGTCTATTATACGTGCATTGAAATATTTTGATTTCGTTGAAGTTTGGACAAGTTTAGACGGGATATGTTGGATTTTGGAACAATATAGGACTATAATAACATGTTTTATTATGGAGATGGCCAATGACTCCTATGAAGAAACTAATAGTTTTCCAGAGAATTTTTATGATATTGGAAGCAAAAAAGTAGACAGGTTTTCTGATGGTGAGAATATCACGCCGCTTAGAGACACCAAAGGTGGCAATGGTGAGTTTCCAACCTGAGGCTGGGATGTTAAGCCGCGAGCAAAAGTACTCGTAATTTTACCGGCTACTTTATTCTACGAAATTCAATAGCAAGCGCTGATGTTATGGCGGCAGGAATAGGTAAGGCGGTGGTACCAATCCGGGTGAGTCGCTGCGAAACTCACCTCCTAATCAGTTGTCACGGTGCTAGTGACAGTAAGCCTATGCTCGCTTTTTACGCGCTTTCTAACAGGAAGGTAGACAGTCTATTCTACAAAGGAACTCGAACCAACACGGGGGAAAATATTACAGGAATTACATCATTTTATATTTAGCTTTGTAATATAATGTAGTTGCATTAAAAAACATTATTTTTGAAATGCAGTGTATCAGTTCAAACGTTTTGTGACTATGTTGCATCAACTTTTGTTTACTCTAAAAAAAATAATTTTATTGCATTTGCATTTGCATTGAACTTCGGCATCACATTTTTTAAAAACGCCAACAAGTTACATAGCCCAGGCCCAGCCAATGCCCAGCACATTAGCAGGTAGATAGTTACAGACAGGGAATAATTAATATAAATACTCTTTAGCAAGAGGTTATAGATGTCCTACGCCGTATTCAGAAACAACGACGTTGACAACGGATGACATTTGTTTAATTCACTTTTAGCAAAAGAAATACGCATACAGCCACAATTCTACCAAAACCTACCAAGTTAAACATTATTTAACTAAGCATTGTCAAAATGTACTTTATGAATAACAAATTTTTAAACAATGGTTAAGGATTAATCAAATGATTAGTTAAGCAATGTTTCGGAGGCTATTTAACTATTTTTTATGAATAAAGCAGTAATTGTTTGATACAATTATCTCTTAAGCTAAGTGTTCAACCTCTAAAATGTTTTTTAAATTGTATGCAAACGTTGGTAAACCTAATAAATAAATAAATAAAGGTCGTACTTCATAAAGTTAAAGGCATATCGATAAAATATGTTGTTCGTATTAAATATGTCTCATTCCTAATCTTACTTATCTGTTTATAAATATGACATGTTGTCATTGCAATGGCCAATAAGAAAGCAGTTCCGCGGTTCCCCGCACCTCAGCTATTTGCCAGAATTGTTTCAAAGCAAAACTATAAAGAATAGGCGTCTTTTGGGATGTGTGGTCGATGTATTAAATATATTAGATTGTTATGCATTTAATTTTTTTATGCAATTGAAATGATAGTTGCTTAAAATTTCGCGTATTGTTTACTATACAGAGCTACCTCTACCCTCCATAGTGTACGTACCGCGCATGCGCACTTTCTTATATTTAGCGTCCCACCAGACACCACGGCAATGTCCTTTATTATTACTATCACTTGCACACTCGTTGAAATTTAAATATTTAAAATTTGGCAACCTATATTAGGACCGAATTTCTTGCAGGCAACCCTGTATCAATTCAATGTGTTTGCAATGAAACAGCGCTTACGTTGATATAAAATTTATTCTATTATCCAATCAGTGAAAGTAACTGATATCGACATATCTGTTTATACCCGGCAACCTAGTAGGTTGTCCAGGTAAATAATAGGCAACCCAACGTCTGCACATTCTTAATGTTTTGTATTTTACGTCAGAATAATAATATCTTGATGTTGCAACATTTCATGAAAAATCATTTTTTAAAAAATAATTGAAAATTTTCTGTCCAGGATTTTTTTTGGCAACCTATATTTAATATATTATGTGACATACTACATTTATTATACAATACATTTTATTCTATTATAGCACGGTGAAGGTCGACTTAGATTCGGATCTTAGACCACAAGTTTCCCACCATACTGCTCCTATTGTGAGATCTGTATACGAATGATATTTTCGTTTTTTTTTTGGAGGAGTTTGAATGCATCGACTCTAATTTAGGATTCATTGATTCGAGTCGGTTACGAAGAGAGCGATCTAGCATCAGATGCGCTGCATGGTTACGGTAGATACCGTAAACTACCACCGTTTCCAAACCTAGCCAGTCAGTAGAAGAAACGGCGTAACAAACTACTCGGCGACCAAGATAGCTTTAATTATATTTTTATTAATGATTATGACAATTATTTAAAAAAAATCACAAGAAATTCTTTGACACTATGATATGCTTTCTCCAACAACAAGTCAAATGCCTTCCTTCGAAATCTTTTTAATGGAAGTGATTTGAGATTATCAGGAGTTTTGTTATATATACGAACGGATATGCAGTAAACATTATTTTTATAAATATAAAGTTTTTGGTTCGGCACATGCAATTTCTCTCTATTTCTGTAACATGCAATTCCCAACATTTCAGCATTTGTTTTAAACAATTGATAATGCTTTTTTACAAATACACATACAGCCAAGTTATTCAAACAAGGTAAAGGTAAAATTTTAGAGACTTCAAAGGTGGTTTACACAACATATTGCTCGTATACATTTCTTTTGTACTCGCAAGATTCTAATTAAATCTACTAAATTTCCCCAAATAGGAATACCATAATGTAAAGCAGAAGAAACATACCCATGATGCATTCAAGCCTGCTACTTCTTTTATTCTTCTCAATACTTTCACAAACCTATCAATTTTATTGCGCAGAGAGTCAATATGTCAAAAATTATCAATTTTAGCTCCTAAGAAGTTGGTTGGTAAGGTCCTAAGAATTTTTCTATGTCCTCTATAGAAGTATTATTTTAAAAAATACATGTAATTTTTAAGTTTCTCTATAGTTTGAAATTCGAGTAATTTCGTTTTTATGAGATTGATTTTAAGAATATGCTCATGTAACCATTCTGCCACTTTATTTAAAGTTACGGTCGTTTCTTTAACTAAATCACTTCTTTTCTTACACGTGATGAGAAAGCAGATCATTTATGTAAATTAAAAAAAGTAAGGGGCATAAAACGCTCCCTTGTGGCACATCGCAGTCGTTAAAAAGATAATTTGAAGTGTAGACCTTTTTGCGGTTTCTACTTAGTCTAGATATCTCAACACATTATTATCTATTTTCTAAATAGCTTTTAAACCAATCTAACGATTTACCTCGAATACCATACCTCTGAAGTTTTGTAAAAAAAAAATCACGTGATACAGAATCAAAATTTTTACTCATATTTCAAATACAGAAAGTGGATACTTTTTGCTATTAAGACATCCGGTTACTTTCTTAACTAAGTCAAAATACTCGTAATATGCAAATACTGTAAATGAAGTAAATAGCTGTATGATTTGTCGTATATATTTTATTCAAAAATCTTAAAAATTACGGGAACTAAAGTTATAGGTCTATATTTCTCTATATCACAGGTATCACCTTTTTTAAATACATAATGGCCCGACAGTAGACTTGTTTAAACGATCTGAATGTTTTCCTTTTAAAAATGATAAATTAATTAAAGTATAGTATCTTCACGCCCATATCCCCGAAGAGGTAGGCAGAGGTACAACCAAAGCACCCACGACTAGCCGAAGACACTAAGTCCCACAATGTGATAGGTGGCAAGCCTATCGCCAACCGGGCACATTTCCAATCCCGACCAACAATTGTTTTATTAGAACATTGGAAAAATCCAATTTTCTTTTTGTTGGCCGACCTGGGATTCGAACCCGGGACCTCATGCATTCAAGTCCAACACCCGGACCGCTAGACCACAGAGGCGATAAATTAATTATATGACAAAAAAGTGTTTTCATAGTAGAATGCTTATCCCTATGTCCATCATGGTATCCTTAGCAACAGATAGGTGTACGCTATAATTGTTGGTGCGTGAGTACTGAGCAGTGCAATATGGATATGAGGATCGACTGGATCACGTAATGCAGCTTTGTGCATATATGTCGGCCCGTATATACCAGTTTGTCCGACATATACATATGTTGCACGGTTATCCCGTAGATATAAAAATAAATAAACGATGCTTGTAACAATGACGATTGTTAAAATTACTCTGTTCTGGTGTAGCTTGTACATATAACAAGAACTCTTCATTTGAAGGTATTAGATACCTGCTGATTGATCACAAAATGTGTAGAAATGGACCAAGTAAGACTAACAGAAAACATTTTCATTCTAGATCGTGGAGACAATGTCGTACAACTCGGACGTAGCATCCTTTTTGTCAGTGAGCGATGACGGGCAGGGATTCAGCTCCGACCTCGAGCTGGTGGCCGGGGACGTGCTGGCACGGTGCCGCGATTCGCAGCAAAACTCTCCTATGTGTAAGTTGTGTTGTTGTCACTCGCACCAGAACTCTTCACCAGCTCACCCGCACTACGACACCGTAGTAACGTCCCGTTATTGGCTGTTTAGCATTCATTAACAAGGAGACAGTTTTGGTTACGCTGACGTTTCATGCACGCTGGCTAAGTACACTAGACATTGTAAACTGGGTGCAGCTTTTGTTATGGCAAAAGGCCACGTACAAGCACTCGGCTACCCTGATGGTAAGAGATAATCGCAGCTTATAGACACCATAGATGTTGTAGGTGCGTCGCTCTCCTGAGCCAGGGGTGTTTGATCAATTATTGTGTTAGTCTATTTGACTATCCCACCCTTCGAACCGTAGCATGACATTGTCACTATGGCAACAGGAATAGGTTAGGCGGTGAATACCTTACCGGGGATGTTGGTGCACATCACTCGACCGCCAGTGGTCATGTTGGTAATGACCCGTTTCGCCTTTGGCTGTCTTTCACGAGCTGCCAGGTAGGACTGCAGGTAGCAGATCTTTCTACACAGAGGACCCGTTCCGATACCGGTTATGGGAGAATTAATAGGAAAAGCTTTGGTGGGGATCGGGAGTGCTGCACGCACGCCTTTATATACTTACTGTAATCTGTCGCAGACTCGTCCCGCTCCGAGAGCGGAGCGTCGTCACCGGAGCCGTTAGCTCGCACGCGCCAGGACTCGGAGGAGGTCTTCATCGACACCCTCGATGTATGTATTGTACGTACGACGCAATGTATACTCGTATGTGTTGTGCCGTCTACACATAACTCACTATTATTTTATATGTAGTTTTAGAATCCCGTGACTGTCGCTTAATATGTTATTTTGTTGTTCAGGTTCTTGGCGTTTAGTGGCTTTAGCTCCCAATTTTAAACTACTGTCCTCTATGCCATGCAATTAGCAATTAACGACTATTTTACCTTTAATTTCCCAACGGTCAATGAATTATTTTTTCGTCGTAATAAAGCTTTAATGAAGCGTTATGTTTCACTTTATTTATTTTATTTTTATGATATTAGAAGGCAAACGAGCAGACTGATTTCCTGATCGTAAGAAATTCACGCCACCTAGAGACTTCAAAGTTGTTAATGGTGCGTTGCCGACCTGAGGGTGGGTTGTTAGGCCTCGTGCAAAAGTAAATTCACAAAAATTAAATTTTTTGACAGCATTTTTGACAATAATTCAGCGTAATCATCACTCAATGGAAATGATTCTGTTAATTTCAACATCCATTTAGCTAATGAAAATGACATTGATGATAGATTATTTATAATTCTTAAATGTTTGTGGCTTTACAAATAAAGCCACAAATTGTACATCACATGAAAAACTTTAACAGGTTTTTTTACTATACAAATGATAGGAGTCTAAACTTTAAAGCACTGTTGTTTTATCAAAATCGGTCAAGTAGGATAGTAATAACATTCACGGCGAATGGAAAGTGGTAGGTACTCTTGGTTGTGAGTACCATTAAAAAAAATTAAAGTTTTTACAATACTAGTTATTGTTTGAAGTTAGCAAAACATACCAAAGTTGTAATTTTTTGTTATTCTCTTATATAATATACATTTTTGTGTAACCTTTATTTCATACTAGCGACCCGGCCCGGCTTCACACAGTTATGAAATATACATATAAACCTTCTTCTTCAATCACTTTATCTATAAAAAAACCGCATCAAAATCCGTTGCGTAGTTTTAAAAATTTAAGCATACAAAAGGTCATAGGGACAGAGGAAGCGACTTTGTCTTATACTATGTATTGATATATAACATGTAAAATATAATAAATGGTTCGCAGTGTGTTGAATAATATATCAAAATTAGTTAGATGCCATCCTTTCCAGTAAGTTTGCTAAACGAGACAAAGCATCGCCAAGAGTCAGTTTTACATTTTCAGGACCTAGCCACTGCCCTTTTAATGCTTGATTTTGTCTTGATTAATCGTCTGTGGTCTGGCGGCGGACTTGGCTTAATGTCCCTGGTTCGAGTTCGGGGTCGGACAACAAAAAAAAGAAAATGTGTATTTTCAATATTTTTATAAGGATAACGTTGGCCGGGGTCGGATATGTGCCCGGTTGGTGATAGGCTTGCTATCTATCACATTGTGGTACTTAGTCGTGGGTGCCCTGGATGTGCCTCTGCCTACGATTTTGGGGATATGGGCGTATACATTGCTTGATTCTGTAAAAGCTTTTTACGTCATCTTGTGTCATTAGTGTAATTCGCCATTTGGTAATTCTGGGCCGAGACAAATTAACTACTACACTCTTAAACCTTGTATCGGTTGTGTGGACTGATGGACACTCTTTCCGGAGTCTGGTGGGGCTGTGGGGCTCACATCCATGTTCCCAGAAAATTATATACAATGCGATAGTTAGGCGTCATTTGGACTCTGGAAGCTTCCTATTTAGTACATGTAACAATTTAGCATAATTTCCATTGCTCCGGAAAGGAGCTCTCCTATTAATGTCCTTCAGGTCCTCCATTAATGATCAGGAGTGCGTAGACCCTCCATTAATACGTAGACGGCAATATTTAGCCAGATCAGGTTTGTCAGGGAAGTGCAACTGTTTGGCTTTGCTAAGCCTGTTGAAAAGTTATATTCGAATGTCACAGTTTAAATATTCCAAACAAAAACCTTCCCCTTGTTTACTGTCAGGTTCGAGGCCCTTATATACAAACCTGTGATATCTCTTGATTTGGGCATAAAGAAAAATAATCCCAATGCAAATCATGTATTTAATGAAATCATTTCTAGACGATGGCCAGACTGGGTAACTGTCTACACAGATGCTTCGAAGCTCTCACTAGGTGGTGCTGTAGGGGTGGGAGTCTGGATTCCAAGATACAGAGTAATCCTCAGCGTTAAGTGCCCTCAGGAGGCCTCTATTTTCACTGGTGAGGCCAATGCGCTTTTGGAAGCTATTCACTATATCATTACCCATAACCTTTACAAATCTGCATTTTTTTCCGATTCGCTTAGCAGTTTATATCTGGTTCTTTGTAACCCCTTTAGTTCCAAATCCGAATTCCCATTAATCTAAAAGCTAAAAGAAGCATTGTACACTTGTTCCCTCTTAAATTTAAATGTAGAAATAGCTTGGATCCAATAGAAATGGCTTGGTTTAAGCCATACCGGTATCCATGGAAATGAGTCTGCTGACTCCCGCGCTAAAGAGGCTATAACTATAGGGAATGCCAATGATTAAAAAATGTATCCTCATGACTGGAATTCTATTTCTCAAGTTAATCTAGAAAAGTCATGGAACTTAGCATGGACAATTTCTAAACGTAATAAAAGCAGATATTAAGCCAACATACAAAGTTCCATTCCCAAAAAACCGTGGTTTTTCAATTTAAAAAAAATAAATAAATCTTCTATTTCTTGTATCATTAGGTTAGACCACTCGTCTTCCCCTGTTCATTTAAAGAAAATATGTGTAAGAGATCACTCCTTATGTAAATGTGGCTGAGACGAAGGAACTGTGGAACATATATTATTCAACTGTCTTAAATATAACATATCCTTATATGAAATCCTCCCAAATGATATCCCGCGCCCTACTAACTTTACGTGTCTTTCATCATCATTTATGAAAGTTCTCAGAAAGTGCCTTACTAATAACAATATAAAAATCTAGCCATTGGCAAGTCAAGTGATTGCATATTTCTAACACTGAGTATATTTACTGTAGTAATGTGTAATCTGTTGGTGTCTGTATTTTGGGTTTTTCTTGTGTCTCTTTCGCCACAAGAAATTGGCGAAATTATTGTGCCTGACGCAATAAAGGCCATATATGAAGAAAGATAAAATATTTATAAGAAGAGTTATTGGTAATTGGACCATATTCTTGAAGGGGTTGTAGGAGAGGTCATTTGCTACCATTTTGACCGAAAGTGTTTCTGTGTGTTGTCTGTTTGAATAAAGATTATTACCATTTTATTGTTTTTAAGTAACAAATGGAATGTAGTCTTTCTTAAACTAATTAAAATCAAAGTTTGAACATTTTTTTTCGCTATCGAATATTTCGACGGGTCCTACGTAAACTGGTACAAGCAGCAAAATGTCACTAACGTTTTTATGGCATCATTCGTACTTAAACAACCAAAAAAAAAAAAATTAAAATTATTAACGCAGTTTTTTTTTTCTAAAGGATTCAAGTATAGCATTTCAAAATTTCAACTATGTACGTCGTATAATGTTAAAGTTACACGCATTAAAACATACAAATCGCTCTCCTGTAAAGTTGTGCAACTGCATTTGTACCAGTTTACGTAGGACCCGTCGATTTAAGCACGAAAACTTTTTTGTTTAAAAAAATCGTTTATCTAAAAAGTGGTCCCCTTTCGGTTACACAATACTGGGGTCAAAATGATAGCAAATGATCTCCCCTGCAACCACTTAAAGGATCCGGTCCAATTACGAATAACCCTGTATAATTTTGTTAGTACCTACTTTCGAATAAAAATGGTGGTTGTCGTTTTAGATTATAGGAAGGCAAAATTGATGTAAATCCGTAACCGACAACCTGATGGTTCTTGAAAATAAAACCCATTAAAGTCCGGTGAAGTTGTAAAATTCGCGAGGTTGGCAACATTAAAGCCACTAAAAAAAACATGCCAATATTTTCGGAACAGTGACCATTTGGAATCTTTGATTTTAAAATTCAGCCTCATGTCACGTGTGTGTGTATGCTGGGCTGTTTGTGTATTTAAAAAAAAAACATAATTATTTATTTCAAACAAATGTTAATGTGTTAGGTGTTTCACATTTTAGAATAAGAGAGAAGTTACATTTGCCCAGCTAAAAACTCTATATTTAAAGTGTACAAGTGTTATAGTTTCCCAAGTCTCTCAAAATTTGCCTGGTCTTTTATTTTAACACGTACAGGGTTACGTTAATATATTAACATTAAAATATTAATACGTTACATTATTCATATACATATTGAAAAATATATAAATATAATATAAGTAATTATAGCATAAATCAATTGCTGTAAACCGTTTTAGTACAAACAGCAAATCAGAAGATGATAAGCCATTAAATAAGCAACAGTATCCATAAGTATATACAATGTATACCAGAATATTCGAAAATAGGTAGGTATATAAACTTCTAGTAATTCATATTAAACTAAGACTTTACAAAGGCTTTGACAACGTCAAATGTATTGCTGTTTAAATAATAAAAAAAACACACAGGGTTACACGGTGATACAACAAAATTGCTAATAATTTTAAATCGCTTCTGTTAAAAAGATTTCGAAACGTTCGAAACAGGACCTACTGGTAGAGGAAGCATATTGTAGTGTAAATTCTGATAGAAATGCATAAATAATTAAATATTTGTAATAAAATTATAATAATCTTTATTTGCGGAGGAGTTACTGTCGCCGTTCCTGCTTCTGCCTGGTTAGGTTTGGATACGAAGGGAGGTTGCGGTAGATAGGGCTACATTTATTTACATTTTACTTGTAATAAATACAGGTAGTTTGTTGGAATACAAATAACTGTTTTTATAAATATCGAAATATTTTCACCCTACAGTGTGGTACAAAATGTTAGTATGCTGAAATATATATTTAGTAATATCATTTTGACACACATAATCTACAAATAAAACGTTTTTATTTTCATTTTGACCGGCTTGTTGAGACAGACGTTCATTTGTGTGATGAACATCTAAAAGTCTGCATTTCCGGGTCTGGGTGTTTATAAAGTTCATTCATTTAGTTAGCTTGGGGTTAGATTCAATTTGTGTAACTTGTCCAGAGATATTTATTTATTATAAACTGGAATATGATGTTGAACTTTGTTCCACTGTCAGCGGCAGAACGTTGTATTGTTGTCACTGTGATGTTGCAGACCGACGAAGAGCCGCCGCCGAGACACGTCCGCAGCACCACGAACCTGAGCAACGGCCATGCACATCAGATCACTTCGCAGCTGACGCGTGAGTATATACGGTACATCAATAGCTACTGTGAGTCGCAGCGTCCATATCGCAAGTAACTTAAGAGACCGACGACTTGTGGGTTTCGAATAGACGTTTATTTGGAAATCCTTAGTATTTCATGTATTTCATATCATGTTGTTTCATATATCTACTTGGAACGCGAATTGTGTGCGAGGCGGTCCGTCGCCGAAGCTGGACCCTGTGTGCGATAGCTTTGTGCTGTTGTAGTTATCACTAGTCGCTTCTTTAATTGTATAACGCGGCTCGATTGGATCGTTGGTTGGGTCAGATGCAGACCACGCTATTTTTTATACATACTTTTTTTTATGATAATGTAAGGCAAACAAGCAGACGGATTTCCTGTTGATAAGAAATTCACGCCGCCTAGAGACACCAAAGGTGGTAATGGTGCATTGCCAACCTGAGGCCGGCATGTAAGGCCTCGAGCAGAAGTAAGTTTACCGGCTACCTTACCCTCCAACCGAAACACGTCAACGGCAAGCATTGGACCAAAGCAGTGGTTCCAATCTAACAAATCTGCTAAGGAGCTCGGACCAACACGGGTTTCTTATGGAGGCTTCTACAAGCGTCCAGACTTTTAGTGATGATTTAATTTATTAATAATACAATAGGTAATACCGCAAAACAATAATACAATAGGTAATACCGAAAAAGTACCGCAGAGCGGGCTAGGGCGTTCCCTGGAGGCGACGCGTACCGATCCGCCCTCGTCGGTACGAAAAGAGGAAGATGCGGCGATAGGGGCCGCCACCCATCACGCCAGGCCCGTACAGGCGAATCGAGGAGTGGAGAGTGTCAAATAGGCACGTGGAATGTGAGAGGGGGAATGAAAGCGAAGATGAATGAATTGATTGATGTGATGGATGAGAGATGCCTGGATTTACTGTGTATAACGGAGACTAAGCGAAAAGGTAGTGATACTTTTGATCTCCCCGGTGGCAGGTTGGCTCTTTGGTCTGGTGTACCACAGAGCGATCACGCCAGCGCTGGGGTAGGTATCGTTTTATCGTCTCGCTTAGCCTCAGGCCTGACAGAGTATGGTTTGATTGGTCCGAGACTGCTCTGGGTCCGTAGTTAACTAGGAGTCACGCGAGTTTTTGTGGTAGCAACCTATGCGCCGGTCAACTCGTCGGCGACTCATGACCTGGAAAAGTTTTGGGATTCTGTAAGGGATGTTCTGGATATGGTTGAAGAAAATTAAAAAGTGATTATGTGTGGTGACTTGAATGGTTGGGTGGGGACACGACGGGACGGTTACGAGGCCGTTCTTGGACCCTATGGTGATAAGAGAGTGAATGATGCTGGTAAGCATATTGTAGATTTATGTGTGGAAAGAAATCTTCTTGTGTCTAACACAATGTTTTAGCATAAGGACATACATACGTTTACATGGAGAAGGAATGATCAAATGAGTATGATAGAATAGATTTGATTTTGGTTGATAGTCGCCTCCGGAAGTGTTTAATGGACACGAGAGCCTTCAGAGGCCCAACTCTTAACACGGACCACTACTTGGTTATTAGCCGGTTTAGAGGTCTGTTTAAGAAGTGGAGGCTCTGGCGAGTACGCATTCCATTTGGAGGGCTTTCTGGGTTCTTTGTAACAAATGTTGGAAGACCGGCAGAGTACCCGAGGACTGGCGACGTGCGGTCATCGTGCCCTTGTATAAAGGCAAGGGTTCACGCATGGACTGTACAAGTTACAGGGCCATTAGTTTAATCAGTTTAGCATCAAAAGTGTATGGAAAAATGTCCGATGGAACATTGTGGGAGGCTCAAGGCAGTTTCAGGTCTGGAAGAGGATGTACGGATCAAGTGTTTTCGCTTCGCAACATTGTAGAGAAGCATCTGGCTGTGGGTCCGAGGGTTTTCTGCTGTTTTGCGGATCTCGAAAAAGCGTTTGATAGAGTTGTACGTAAGGAACTTTGGGACATTTTACCTGATTATGGGATAGTCGGGTCCCTGCTGCGTGCGGTGCAGTCAATGTATTTAGACTGTAAAGCATGCGTGCGGGTGGATGGCAACATATCGCCTTGGTTTGATGTTAATAATGTCAAGCAGGGTTGTGTGTTGTCAGCACGCTTGTTTATCTTATATTTGAATAAATGCCTTCAAAGGTTAAGATCATTGAATGTGGGAATGCGTATGGGTGACCAAGTGGTGAACTGCCTGCTTTATGCAGATGATGCTGTACTTTTTGGCTCTACACCATCTGAACTGCAAACACTGGTCACAGTATGAAAGAAGATTGTAAAGAAAGGGGCTTACATTTGAATGCGATGAAAACCAAAATAATGGTGTTTGAAAGAGACGTAGTCAGAACGGATGTAAGAGTTTTGGTTGATGATGTAGTGCTAGAACAAGTGAATGAAATTGTAAATCTTAGTTGTGCTTTTAGCAGGGATTGCAGGTACACCGCGGATGTAGAGAGGGGAGTGAGTGCAGGGAATAGTGTGAATGAAGCGTTGGGTAAGCTATTCCAAAGCGAGGTTTTGAGTCAAAAAGCTAAGCTCGTTTTGCATAATTCTGTGCTTATTCCAACGTTATTGTATGGAAGCGAGAGTTGGGTATGTCAGAAAGTGCATGAAAGTAGGATAAATGCAGTCGAAATGAGAGCACTGCGGAAAATCTGTGGTGTAACGCTCGCTGACTGCATTCGTAACAGTGAGATCCGAGAAAGTGTGTGATTGCATGAAAGTGTTGGTATTAAAATGCGAAAGGGTATGCTCCGCTGGTTCGGTCATGTGGAAAGAATGACAGATGAAAGTGTGATGAAGCAGATATACAATGCGAATGTGGATGGATGTAGGTGCCCGGGGAGACCAAGGCTGACATTTCACGATCAGATCAATCGGATATTATCAGAGGGTGGTGTCAAGAGTCTCCGAAACCGGCGTGTTTGTATGAAAAAAGTTATGAATGTGAAGGAAGCAAGACAGGTTTGTCAGGATCGTGTGGTCTATATAATTTTGCTTTGAAACAATTCTGGCAAATAGCTGAGGTGCGGGGATGCGAGGAACTGCTTTCTTATTGGCCTTTGTAATGACAACACGTCATATTTATAAACAGATATGTAAGATTAGGGATGAGACATATTTAATACCAACAATATAATTTATCGATATGCCTTTTATTTTATGAAGTGTTTATTTATTTTATTAATCAGGCTTACCAACAGTTGTTACAATAATCTAATTTACACATAAAAAAAAATAACACATAACCAATGAAATATAAAACTCACACATCTATTTTTTTTACACCAACAATCAATTATTATTGATAAATTCATATAACTTGACTATATAAAAAAGTTAAAATTGATTAAAAAATAAAAATAAATATTTACTTAATTGAAACATGCAAAATCATTCACATAATATTTTTTTCTTAAATTTGACTTTTGAATCGGAAAAAACATCAAAGTTACCACAATATTTGTTAACCATTTTACAAATGCGTGGCACTGGTGAATTAGCGCCAAAAACGGTTCTTCTTAAAGGTGGAGTTAAAAGGGTGACTGGCTTATGTGGTATTGTCCTAGGTACTTTAAAATCAAATCTTTCCAATAATTCAGAAGAATCTATTTTATAATTTATTAATTTCCAAAACAAGTCTCCATCAAGCCATTGGCGTATCTTTTCAAGTGAAATCACATTTAATTTACTTAACTTTTCTTTGTAAGAATAACATTTAGCTGAAAGCTTGAGACAATAGTACAAATGGTTAACAAACCTTTTTTGTATTCTTTCCAATCTTAATGAATGGTTAGAAAAATGTGGGCGACATACTATTTTACAGTACTCTAATTTACTTCTAACAAAACTGTAATAAAGAACCTTCTTAGTGCAAACATTGCGAAATTCCTTACTGTTACGTATAATAAATCCCAAATTTTTGAGCGCCTTATTGGTTACATTTTGTATGTGTGGAAAAAAATGTCAATTTACTATCTCAAACTATACCGAATTCTTTAATACAATCCACCTCAGATAGGGCAATACCATTAATAGTGGAACAAGAAGAAATGGTGTTAGTTTTACGAGTAAATTTTATGTATTTTGTATCAAATTGAATTGTTTTTATTCATTCAAGTAATTCCTCCTACTACATACTGACCCCAACATATCCTATCGGAACCAGTCTTGAATTTATATCACCCAAATAACCACCTAATGCACTTCAAAGAGTTCAATAAAATCGGCTCAACTATTTTTATGTACATATAGTTCAGTTTTCCATCGTATTGGTCCGGGTCCGCTGACTAAAATGGATCACCTGCCCCTCTGCCAGGCGTAAGAGGCGAGCTCAGGTAAAACAGCTAATTGTCAACAAGATCACTGGTGATACAGTGGTGTGCAGCAACTTCTCTGGGTAGTTATCCACCGCCTTAACCATTCTTGCTGCTGTAATGACAGTGTCACATTCCGATTCGGAGGGTAGGGAAGCCAGTAGATTTGCACAAAAGGCCTTCCATTCTAACCATAGGACAGCAACGCACCTGTAACATCAATGGTGTCTATAGGCCATGATTATCTGTTACCCTTAAGAGAGCCGTTTGCTTGTTCGCTGACTTCTCACATAAAAAAGAGTAATTGTCCAGAGACCAACTCAAATGTACACAGAGTAAGAAGTTATTTATTGTTTCTGTCAGTGCTTAAATTTATCGATAAAATACATAAATACCTACATACAATACCGGTATCCTATTCAGTATAAGTCAATGAAGATATCGATAAAATAGATTTGCACATTAGTCTATCACTAGCTGTATGCAAACGAAAGTGATAGCTTGAAAATCACATGTGTAAGAAAGGGATATAAACACGCATCGAACAGTGAATGACCAGTATATGATGAACTCCGATATATATCAAATAATTTAAAATGTAATTATGAATGGAAAGTTGTACCATCTTTTCAGTAATTTGAAGTCCGTCTGTCTTTATCGTACCATTTAATTGAAGAAACAGTCATTTAATATCTAATTTTTTTTCAACACACTCTCTTGTGAAATGATGGCGAACATCAATATGCTTTGTGCGTTTATGGAACAATGGGTCATAAGCTAATTTTATAGAACTTTCACTGCCACTGTACAAAGTCACTGGTTTGCTTTTATCAGAAACACCTAATTCCGAATTTTTTTTTTTAAATAAATCCCTTCTTTACAAGCTTCTACAAGTGCCATGTATTCTGATTCTGTACTTGATAAGGCCACTGTTCTTTCCTTTCGAGATTCATAGCTTATGACACAATTAGATAATACAAAAGAGTACCCCGTATAAGACCCTCTGTCAATGTTACATGATGCCCAGTCCGCATCTACAAAACCATGTAAACTAGAATTAGTTTTTTTAAAGATTAAACCAAAATGTTTAGTCATTTGTAAGTATCTTAATAGTCTTTTCAGATGTATCCAATGTGTTTCATTAAAGCATGTGTTAAATTGGCTCAAAACACTGACACTATATGAAATATCCGACCTTGTGAGCACTGACAAATACATTGGAATTCTGAAAATAAAAAATATTTTTTTTATGTATTTTAAAACTTCGTTATTAATTATATCGATGTGTCATGCGAAAAACTGAAAAAAAAATTTTTTTCATTTAATTATACGCAATTAAAAGTTGATAAAATTTAATTAAAAATCACGTGACTATGAACTCGACACGATTATTGTGATGTCATAATGTTATAGCTGTTCAAGAATAGTATAGGGTTTACGGCAATTACAAGTGACTTGACAATAATATCGAAAATTTATTGCTAAAAAATTTTTTACTTAATTCCGTCTGCCTATGTGTGACAAAGGATTTATAAAGGCAAAGTCTGATAATATTCCTGATGTTGATATATTTTTGATAACAATTTTTTGACAAATGATGTTCGGTTCGAATCTGCTGAAGTTTGAGGTGCCAAGGCATCCAGGAAAGTCTGTTAAAAAATAATGTCAATAGATATAGAAATATTTAAATATTTATTTTTCATTTATGTTCAATATAAATATTTATTTCATAAATTGTAGAGTATCGTGTGAGAGTTACGGCGACAAAGCTATAGGTTATGTTCAACTTTGTCGTAAAAATAATATATGTGTCCTGAAAGGACGGGTTTGTCCAGAACATCGAATTCGAAGCAAAGTTTATTTAGTTATTTTAATTATTAATGAAAAGTCAAGAAAAAATCAAGATGTTCAATGCCATGACTTTGCAGCTTTAACAGGTAATTTATACTCCTATTCAATTGTATTTTTTTTTGATGTTCTAAGCAACAATCACCTTTTCTATTGTGTGAACAGGTGGTTGTATACATGCATTAGCATTACACGTAGAAATGAAGATCCAACACCAACAGAAGTCTGAAGTAGTTTGCTATCTTATAATCGTTGTACCGCCTTGTTTTTTACGATTAAGTTGACAATCAAACTTGTGTGGTATCA
>NJDC01004498.1:49442-64546 GCA_002245475.1 Calephelis virginiensis
CACACACACACACACACACACACACACACACACACACAGACTCACACACACACTATATGCTTATATTATATATATATATATAAACAACTGTTATTTTGAACAATTCATACCCAAATATACTTACGCAAATGTTACTTAGTTTTAAGACACACTATAATATATATTCCGTTGATATTCCTAAATTAAATTTTATATTTATATACTTACAAGCAATTAATGTTATAAGATAAGACATGTTTCCAAAACACAAATACTCATACAATTCATAGCTTCATGTTGTTTGTAGCAATAAAAGCTGTAAGGGTTTCAATAAAGAGGAAAACACACATGGGTAAGAAGAAGGAAGAGATGAGTGGGGCGGGTATATCTGGTGGGAAGATGTGTACATGGAAACTAGTACTAATATAAGACAGGCAAAAAATACGAGCATATGACGAAGTGTGCCTTCATACGACCACACACACACGTTGGACTGTCTCTAATTATTAATTTTGCTAAAAAAAACTGTAGAGCAGACGTGATCCAAGCGGAGTGTACATATTGTAGATGTTGCTGGCTTCTCTGTTGCGGAGATGAAAAACCCATGGTTATGTAAGAGTTTTTTCTTAAGAGTTCAATTCAGTAAACAACAATGACGGTGCAATGACATAATATATGTCATAAAATATAAGGTTTTAAATTTTTGCTCTAAAGTTTTCCTGGATGTTCTGAATATTTTACTGAAACAGTGAAAAAATATGTTTGTTTAGGCGTGTTTGAAAATTAGAATCTAGCTTATTTACAATATCGTTTTAAAAATTATTTACATACCTGTTCACAGTATTTACACCATAGCACGCTTATTGATGTGTCTTCCCCATTTATGTAATGTGTTTATGCCACTTGTCACCTTTTCCAAGGCTACTGATATTCTTCTTTTAAGTTCACATAAACTAGGTATGAGGCGTCCACTTTCACCATAAGTCAAATGTTTGATACTACCCCATAAAAAAGTCAACCGGCGTCAAGTCTGGTGATCTGGCAAGCCACCCTACTGGCCCCCCCTCATCCTTTCCAACGTTCACCGTGTCACTCGGAAAGGGACCTACCTACTCATTAACATTTTGCGCAAAATGAGCGGGACCAATATCGTGCTGAAAGTATAGTTCCGTATACACATTTAATGGCAGATCATCCAGCATATCCTCAATTTCATTGAGCAACAGCTGAAGATAAGCCGGGGCGGTCCAGGAAAACGGATCCCAATATCTTGTCGCCTACATCCCTGGCCAAACATTGACACTGAACCATGTCTGCAAAAGGTCCGGTCGCACGACCCTTAGGGGTTTTCGGAGACCATTGGTGGTAGTTGTGGGCGTTAAATATCCCGCTTCGGGTGAAAGTGCTTTTATCCGTACTCAAACGTGACCAAATATCGACGGATTTGAAAATTTAATCTTCTTTATTTCATTTTTATTCAAAATAAGTATCTGAGTACATTTTTTGAAAGTCAATAATTCCTTACTTAATAATAACATAACATAAATTATAAAATAGCATATTATTAAAATTTAAAAAATATAAACATTATATTTTTATAGGTAAAAATTTAAAAAAATATGTATGTCGGAAACAAATTAAAAATGTCATTAAAATGGAGAAGAACATTGAAATAATTGAATTTAATTCTGAAATCCTGTTATAATAGTAATAAATAAACAAAAATGTAAATATTAAAATTAATATGTTGTCCAAACTGAATTGTCAGCAAAATATTTCTCAATATTATAATAAGCTTATTTTATTAATAAGTAGGGTATTAAACATCCTGTTATCAGCCAGGAACGATAACTTAAATTTTATGGGCTTTTTTGTAGGATAAATAGTGTTAAAGGTGGTGTAAATGTAACTTTCGATACATTAGCATCTCAGGTTATTGTGCTGTACGTGACATTTTGGAAATTTTTTTTATGAACTCGACGTTTCTGGTGGATTATTTTAACTTTTTCTGTTTTAAAAATTTGAATAATTTAATTTAATGTTGCTTAAATCCTAGACGTATTTATCAAAGTTTAAATCTTGGAGGCCCCATAATGGTTTTTATTTTGAAGGATCATCCGCTACTCAATCTTCCGCCTTCCGGCTCGCTACTGGTATAATTAAAGTTTCTCAGATTTTTTTAGAACGTTTTTCCCCTTAAATGGGGATTGGTGTTAGGTAGATGGTGGTATAATATACATTTTCAATTGAAGAGTAACATTTAAAAATGTGAAGACCTAATGATGATATGTTAAATCTGGGATTAAATCTATGTATCTACCAATATTACGGCAAAAATATTTTACTTAAGACTTTACTTATACTTATGGCATACTTATCTTCACTTTCCAATAAAAAGAGTTCAATAATGCGAACATGATTTTATTATTTCGTTAATTATCTTTAAAAAATAAAATTGTTTGCTGTTATTTGAAATTCTCACTAATAGATAGGGTACCTTACCCTGCTATTTCTTTATTGATCAAGAGAGTCACTAGCGGGAACGGGGGCCGGGGTACTGTTTAAAAACAAATGGAAAAACAATGAATCTACTTATTAGTTTTGTGATCTTTTTAAATTTAAAAAGTATGCTACGCCGCAACAGTTTTAAAACCGCTTGAAGCGTAGCGTTATAATGCTGAATGCTGACTGCTTTCGTCAGGCCACGTTTTTTTATTTGTTTTTATACAAGAGGAGGCAAATGAGCAAATGGTTCAACACCAGGAGTATCACAGATGCGTTGTCGACCTTTAAGGAATGAGTACGCTCTTTTCTTGAAGGATCCTAAGTCATAATCGTTTGGGAATTACTACTAAAAATCTAATAAATGATGTCC
This sequence comes from Calephelis virginiensis, assembly GCA_002245475.1. Lineage (NCBI taxonomy): Eukaryota > Metazoa > Arthropoda > Insecta > Lepidoptera > Riodinidae > Calephelis > Calephelis virginiensis. The sequence goes on from NJDC01004498.1 coordinate 52,297, forward strand.
CTAAACCTGTCATTTTGTGTAATATGGTGACCAAACGGGCGGACACCGCTGTGGCGGCAGACTTTGTTCCATCACATTATTTCATAGTAATCAAATTTTTGAGTAGGTAGCTATATCGAGATCATCTGAAACTAAAAATTAAAAAAAATGTATCTTCACGCCCATATCCCCTCTAAGTCCCACAATGTCATAGGTGGCAAGCCTATCGCCAACCGGGCACATTTCCAATCCCGAGCAACATTTTTTTGAAGTGAAAACTTCTATAGCGGCGTTGCGCGCGCTTTTTTGGAATGGGTAAAAACTTCTAAATTCGCGTCAGAACGTAAGACGGCGCACTGCGCATGCGCAAATAAGACGGCGCGAGATCTAAAATAAAACGTAGATTCATTGCTGTTTTTGTATTTATTGCTTAGATATTTCCGAAGAGTATAGGATTCGCAATGGATAATACGCCGCAATATATCTACCATTACATTCTCACAGATAGCAGATACATATAAGTCTATTTGTTCCATCTTGAAAAAAAGCTTTATGTGTAGACGAGCAATGTTCGTTGTACAGATGATATGACGACGCTCCTAGCCGTCACGTGGTCTAACCTTAGCGAGTTTTTGTCAAGCCAAACGCAGGTTATTGGTATGAAAACAATATTTTTGCATAAATGATAGTACTTTCATACTGATAATTAAAGCAATTCGTGCAAAATTATTCCCTAACCATTCCAAAATATCAAAAATGCACAACGTTAATATTAAAGTTTTCACTTCTGCCGGCACTCCAAGAGTGCAACCCGTCTTTTTTAATTAGAAAAGCCCAATTTTTTTTGTCTTGACTGCATGAGGGTTGAGGTGTTTGAGGTTTAGACCTCATGGAGTCAAGACCAACAAGTGAACCGCTAGACCACAGAGAAACTAAAATATGTACCTAAAATCAGTCACTAGTCGGTACGAACTATAAATACTAACTACTATTCTACTTTATACTAATCTACCAGCTACCTACTTTAAGAGCTTTTTATCCGTTTGCTGCTAAAGTAGGTCAGTACCTGTCGTTTTTCCGTTGCACCCGTTTTGAAACCACAACGATTCACACAATAAAGAAGTTTCACTTTAATAAATTTGTAACTTAAAAGTTTTAACTTTATTTGTGTGTGAAGTGTGCAATGTGTACCCCCCCCCTCCGCTGGTAATCCACAGGGCTTGGGTCCGATTACCGACAGGTATGTTACATTTGTATGACGAAAATAGATGTATGTATTTCTGGGTCTAACAATTCTTAAAATATGTAAATACAGTGCCTATTTTATAAGTATTTTGTCAGTATCGTTGTCTAATACTCTTGCTGCAAGCATATGATGTTCATAAGCTTGTGGTAAGATCAGTTCATGTCATTTGATCATTAATATTTTTTTTATTTATTAAATCTGCTGGAGACGTGCGATTTTAGTGACAATTGATAAAAAATGAGATTCGCGGTCCGCGCCGCACTCGCTCGGGTGTGTTCGCTTGTTTCGCGCGTTGTAGGGCGCTCCCATCTTCGCGTCCCGCCTTCGACTTCGCTTCGACATAACCTCGGGTTATGTCGAAGCTTTAACTGACATGGTGCTTGAATGACGTCACGGAGTTCACGTGCAACAAAATAAGACACAATTTTGGACACAACGTACATACACTTCTTTAATATCGATTATTTGATATCTTCAATTAAGATTATCGATACGTTCGTAAGTATGTTTGTTTATCTTTAGTTCCATTAAGTAAACAAATACCACTTGTTACAATTTCTCACACCAATCGTACACATTGCATACAACATTAACAGTTATAAACCTAAGTTACGGCTGATATTTGTAGCAATAAAGTTGTTTTGAATTTCTTATGATATTTCTTTTAATTTAGAAATAATTTGCCGGACAACGAAATTGACTTAGGTACACAGATAAAAAGTAATCTGTGAAATTGAAAATGCACAAATAATTGGGCCTTTTTTTCGAGATAAATAACAATAAAATGAGATCAAAGAATGTATTTATAATTTGCAATCTTAAGTATTAACTATTGATTAACAGAAAAAAATAATGGTCTGTTCAAACAACAAAAAAAAAACGTGTGGCACTAGGAGACTGCCGCGGTAAAGCTATTACATAAGCAGGCGCGAGTCACCAGATTGCGGGACGAAGAGGGGGATTACGCATGCGCAGTAACGCCGATACAATTAATGCCACCTAGAGGCGAGTTGCTGAACTGAAGAGACAAGCGTGATTTAAAAAAAGTATCTTCACGCCCATATCCCCGAAGAGTTAGGCAGAGGCACAACCAGGGCACCCACGACTAACCGAAGATACTAAGTCCTATCCCGAGCAAAATTGGAAAAACCCAATTTTCTTTTTGTTGTCCGACCCGGGATTCGAACCCGGGACCTCATGCAGTCGAGTCCAACAACTGAACCGCTAGACCACAGAGGCGATTAAAAAGTCATTAAAAGTTCTGCTATTCATCGATAGATGGCAAAACTAAAAAGTATCACCGCGGTGCCGGTCGGAGTGGGGGGTGTTAGGTTATTTTCGTTACGGAATTTCTGAATCCGGTCTCCACGCTTAAGGCCCGCCATAAAAGCTATGCAATAGCTTAAAAATAATAAATATGTTTCAAGTAATTCACTTATAAGGAATAGTTACTACATAGTTAAGTAGACACAGCAAGGTTTATAATATGAATATAGATACAAAATATTGATTCGTGTTTGAGATCGTTGGGTGTCATTTGTCTCGTCGCCTCGTCTATATATTATGACTATGTTATGATGCTTAACCTTGTTTAATTTTTCTACTGGACTTGTGTTCAATTTGTAATTTGTATATTGTTATTCTCTGGACTAACAATATTTTGGTGACTCTTCAAAATACTTTCACTATAGTATCGGGACCAGAAGTGACGAATATTCGGATACTGATTAATTAAATCTATTGTTCTATACTTTTATTTATGTTCGTGAAAATGAGATCATTATCCGCAAAAAACCTATGTTAACATTCAGAAATTCGATTATTATTATATATATTCAATACCTTGATCAAAACTACAAGTATCTGAACAAACGGGAAAAAAGACAAACAAAAATCCATTTACATTTATAATAATACTAGCGGCAGTTTAAAAGATTTAAGCGTACAAAGAGAAATAGGGGAAGAAAACGCGACTTTGTTTTATACTATATTGACAGTAGTGACAATAATTAATATCATTCATTCAATTTAGTACCTCATACTCCTTCAATAGGTCTTTCTACATTTTCCAACCCTATTGATTGTCTATGACCAATAAATATCATCGTTACGCCATTGTTGTTTACTTAATAGGATTCTTAGGGAGAAAGTGAATTTATTTTTTTAATTTGGTCCATCCGTGTAGACACACGATCCGAAATCCGAGTAGAAACTCGGTGACATTTCTAGAACTAATAATCCGATTTCAATTTGACTTTCGCGGAAAGACGGGGCAGCACCTTTTGTTCCGAATCCTCACGACATAAAGACTCACGCGGTCACCCCCCGGGCCCCGGGTTGGTGGCGGGCGTGGGCTTCCGGTAAGACGGAGTTGTTGCGACTTGACAGCAAGTGTCGCGGCGCTGGCGCTGGCCGTGGCAGGAGCTGAGCCCGCCCACGCTGGTGCTGGTGCTGGCGTGGCCGGTGCTGGCACTCGCGCTGGCCCGCACGCTGGCCCGCCGCCGCCACGTCTAGCGCCGGCCGACCATCGCACTCGCATTGCGCCGTTGCACGTGAGTACCTACGCCACACACATTCCGGCCACTCGTTTCCCAGTCGGACGACGCTGGTGGCGCAGCGCCAGGCCTCTCTAATGCTTTGCTCGATTATGAGAGCAAAGCGGCAAGGTTTTTTATTTAGATGTGGACTTATAATTTTGTGTAGTTGGACTGCTCTTGTTGGTCGAGTGGCTAGCGTACACAACTAACTACACCGATCAACCGTGAGGCTCGGGTTCGACTCCCGACGGGGGCAGGCATTTGTGTGATGAACATTTAGATGTCTGCATTTCCGGGTCTGAGTGTTTATTAAATTTATTCTGTTATTCTTTCCCGGTAGATTTCCCCCTAACTCAGTAGAATAGAATTATAAAAAGTATAATAAAAATACAGATTTACATTTAGATACAAAATAAAGATTTTGTATATATACGATACAAATTCACAAGTAAACGCAGTACGCAGTATTTGTGCATTCGGCGTTTGTAAAATAATATCAATCGTAACCAGTCGGTACTCTCTTGAATTATATTGCTTGAATGATATGATTTAAAAAGTCTGTAACGTTATGCTCTAAGAGTCTATATTTAACAACTTCGTATTAAAGTCTCCCGCTAGTAACATGTTTTTTTTTGCTCTTCGACATTATTCTTAATATTCTGTCCATTACAGATTCAAATACCTATTGTAAAGTTTTCATGCTTTTGTTTAGTTTTGTTTGGTAGAGAGCAGGGACAAACTTGTCTAACGTAGAGGGCAAATTAGCCAATGTTTCCGATTGGGCTTGTCTGAATCCAGTCCAGCCTAACCCTAAGAAGACAAAAGTTTCACACCGACACCGCGACAAAACACCCTTCGTCATATTTCGTTTCGAGAACACTTCGCTGGGAGCCACAGCCAATATTGGCTGTCATGCTCATCTGGAAGTGAAGACCAAACTGTACTCACCACACCAAGCGAGACAGTACTTCAGTCTGGCTCATCGTCTTCTACTCGATGAGGTGTACAATCCCTGGCACATAAGTTGGCAAGAGTCGTTAGATGCGCAGAATCAATTATTTAGGTCCGTTTGGTGGGTGGGCGGGACGTGGCTCCACTCGACGTGTTCCGGCCGTTGTCGAATACACTTGCGTGTATTCACGATGTTTACTGTTTCATATAGAAATAAGCTCGGGCAAAAAAAGTAACGGTAGGACGGACTTTAATCAGAAGCTACTGAAATGTCAGAAAGAACTGTGAGACGTATAGTCAAGGAAGGGAGAAATTCCGAATTCCTTACTATTCTTAGGACACCGGGAAAAAAAGGAATAAAATGAAGCCGATTACAGACATCGCTTCTTTTGACCAGTCGGTGGTAATAACCTGTGTCCACAATTACCACATTACAAAAGGAAAAGCTGCATACAATTGCAAAACTTAGAAAAAAACTAAAAGAGTAGGTACATTGATTTTAGTAGATCGGAGCGCGGTCTGCGGAGGATTTCACATAACTTATGTTTCCGGTGGAAAAAAACCGAAAGCGATAGAAAAATACTATTGAAAAATTATACATTATATTGCTGAGGATTCTTTCTTAATTTTTTTCTTTAAATATATTTTTAATTTCTAATGCATTTATTTTATTTATAACTCCTAATAAACTTCACGAATTCTTTTTGTGTCTTCAATTTTCTTCTAAATTAACATGATTAATAACAATTGATGGCTGTTACCATAGAATAATGACCAATAATAAAAGTGATCACTTTTTTGTTCCACGAAGTATACGATGTGCGAACTTATCCCCACTACCTCAAAAACTTGCCAAGTAACGCGCCGGATACTGTAAATACGGCCTCATATGGAGTACTGTTCTCACCTCCTTGCAGGGGCTCCCCAGTATCAGATTCTACCTTTTGACCGCATCCAGTGTAGAGCTGCTTGAATTATCGACGACGAAAGTATCTTGGCTCGATCATTTGTCTTTGGCCAGAGACGTTAGGTTCCTTAGCTTTTTCTATCGCATCTATCATGGGGAGCGCTCTAAGAAATTATTCGAATGAATGCTGCTAAAATAAAAACCTGCTGTTGAATTCCATAAGCGGATATCGTGCCAAACCTCACCTCAACTGTCTTGTTATATGGTCTTCAACTACTGTGCGTTTTATTTACTCTCGTACTACACCATTGTGGAATGTACTCGATTTACTGGCGACAGTGTTTACGAAACATTACGACTCGGGAACCTTCAAGAAAAGTCAATTTAAAAAAGGACGGCAACGCGACTGTGGGACCCCTATTCAAAAAAAAAAACATGAAACTTAGCTTTTTTTCTTCATTTGAAAAATTGTTTCTAATATGGCTTGCCAAATTTGCTCGGTCCAGCTGTCCACGACAGCGATTGATTTTTATATGTAAGATAACAGGATTTAACTCCCATGGTAGCTACCATTATTTAGAAATGAGGAGGGATATGTATAATACGTTACTCTAAATTGTATTCTGACAATTTTGTTAATCAAGATTAATCCAAACAAACTTCAAGATTAAAAAAACGACAAACGCTTCAAGAAAACTAGTTAAGTAGTGCTCTTGTCTCTTGCGCTTCGCTTTGCTTATTTTGACGGAAGCGGTCATGCCCCAGGTTTCTGTGTATTAGTTTAGTACGGTTGAACACCCATAACATAAACACACGCACACACACACACACACACACACACACACACGCGCATACACACGCACGCGCATACACACACACACACTCACACACACACACACACACTGTTTGTCTCTTTATATTTTTTCTCAAAATGACCCGGTTTAGTTATTAACCATTAAATTTTATTAGGTACTAAATTAGTTGAGATAACTGTGTGATATGTAATTAGCGTTTTTTTTCTATTTTTTTTTCGAACAAAGCAATATGTATTAATTGTAACCGTCTATATCAAACTTAATCATGTGAGTGGAGGTGTCATATATGAGGATTGCTTGACGTTTAAATAATAATATTATTGTTTTAATTTAATGCTTTTTTTTCAGGTCCTCCGGGCGATGTTGTATTATAAGTATATCTACGTAATATTGTATGATATTTGTAAGCTGCAATTGAGATGTACCAAAATAGTTGTAAGGTCTGTGGCAATCTTGGATTTAAACTAATTACAACATAGTTTGTAATAATCTCGATACTAATTAAACAATCTTGAGACTTTTTATAAGATTTGGCATATTTTTTTTTGTATTATAAAAAAAACCATTACGGTCTTGTGGTATGTGGGTACGTGGTTTCCGGAGTTAGCACTCAGGTACTTATATTAAATGCGGACAAATTAAAGAAATACAGTGACGAGGGCTGTTTATTTGTTTATGAGGTTAAATCTGGATTAACTTTAACATAAATTTATATTGTTATAATGGTGGTCAGAAAGCGGAATAGAGCCATATCCTAATCGCGCTTTATTTTTTCATGAATAAAATGTATGGTAAAAGGTAGTGCTAGTACATGGTCTGAGTGTATGTATACCGGCTCCCTCGTACCGTCGGCCAACCTCCCAATTTACAAATACCACACCCCGAAACTCCCAAAAACCTAAGAACAATAACAACAGTTACATTATTAACTTTTCGCTTGACGGCCGACAACACCGACTCCTACAACCCAAATGCGCACTTTGCCTCATTCGTTCCGATATATACTCAGGGAACTTTTAACCTTCAAGTTTAACCGACCGTCAAGTAAGCTGCCAGACCAATCGGATACGTTACGTATGAACGCGGCCACGATAGATGGATTTATAAGTGTTATAATATCTGAAACTTATATTTAGACGTCTGATAATAACAATAATAATATCTTTATGAAAACTGAAAATATAAATAAATTGTTGAAATCGTAAAAAACATTAAAAAGATGTTGATGACTTTCTGGATATGTTTAGAAAAAACTTGGTTCAGACTACAAACAATGTAGTGCAAGAGCAGTCTGTGCGGCTCCGGAACCGAACGCCAAATGCCGGAACGTTCGTGAGACTAGTTCAATATTTTTATTTTGCTGAAGCACCTTATTACTGACATCACACCCGCTTGTACAATCCAGACAGGAAGCACCGAGACACACGGCCCGGTGTTAATGCAGGTCCTCTGCCCTGAGGACAACATCGCCTTCCTGTCTGGCAGTTCATAAGGGTTGATGTTAGGTTACATAGGCGATTACCAAAAATACCACTGCTTTGTAGCACATTTGCTAGGCTAGTGTGCTAGGCAGGAGGTTTTTTAGGACAAGGATCTGACGTCTCATTTATTCCTGGACCCACAATGACAATGTTCGGCACACGGTCGTGTTCCGCTTCCATTTAATGTTAGTAGTACCTGTATTAACTGCGAGGCCGTCAGGCAGACAAGCACCAAACCCAGCCAGGTCCAGGATGCAATCTCCACACGGAGTGCGCACGCTTGGGGCACACCCACACACACGCACACACACGCGCACACACACACACACACACACGCACACACACACACGCACACACACACACAGAGAGAGAGAGAGAGAGAAAGAGAAAGAGAGAGAGAGACAGACAGACAGACAGACATCTTACGGACACGATATTTTAACCGACTCTAAAAAAGGACGAGGTTCTCAATTTGACTGTATGTTTTCTTTGTTTATAGCCGACCGACATTCATGTTTTTTTTAGAAAGATAGGTCATGAAATCGAGATGGTCCCACATTAGTTTCACCATGATTCCACTAATGGTTTTTGATTTAAATTTAATAGGGCATACATGTCTCGCTTATGTGGACGACCTTATCAATGATCGTGATGTGTCTGTTTGCTTAAAAGTAGTTTTCAAATATATCCCTCAGTATGTATAGTGTAGGTAGGGTGTGGACACGGGGACTGGAGCTTTGGCGCCGAGTGTCTTTAGCTTGGCCGTCGGTACACAGCGGTTGGTACACATACACACAAACTATGTGCTGAGTACCCCATGTACTTCACTCATGAGAAAACAAGGATCGTCGTGCCACTCTAGGGGCTGTGTCTCTTGGTCTACAACATTCATCTTCTCAATTTGATATCTCAGGTTTCGGTCACCTCATAAAGAGCTGGTGGCAGGCGAGCTTCCTCCTGCTCCTGACGGGACCGACACGTCGAGATACAAAAACAGATAAGTGTTACGACCGTTTCGACCAGTTTTATGGTAACTTATGTAATTATGTAAAATTAATACCCAAGAGTTGATCGCGTCGGAATAAATATCGCAAAACTTGTGGGCTCGAGGTCGCGCCTGGGTTTGTTCGTCGGTGCCGACGTTTCATGCAAACAATTTTATTTGCTTTCCCGTATTATATTATACATGTAAATCCAATGTTTTGTGATAGTTATTTTGCGCTCGACATTTTACTTTGACCGAAGTTACGGGAGCGTGACCCCTCGCCAGCGGGCTACAATTTTTTACAACTTTGGGACAAAAATTGCCTTTAAAAGTTTCATTATTTATAATCGTTTTAGTGATGCATTCATTTATAGCAAATTGAAAATGGGGTACTGGCTTCTACAAAACAGTTTAATAATGTGCTGGAGCCATAGGTAGATCAGAGCCAGCAAAAACATTTTTTGGATCGGAAGAATACCCTGTTATCTCGAATTATTTCCTGTATTTCATCTAGCGGCTCAGAACCTGACTTGAAAACGTAAAAGGAATAAATAATTCTAAACGAGAAATGAATAAAATATAAAAAATAGTAACAGTCGTATGGTCGACGAATGCTTGCAGTTGATTTGGGCAACTTAATGTGAAATATTAAAAGTGCTATAATTTATAATTATTTATTTATGATAACTGCTCGTGGGGGGGATGGGGGGGTAAACCGCTGCTTTACGTAACGCGTTACGGCGCTAGTCTGTTCGGGCTAGTTGAAATCATCACTTGTGTCGGGCGTCACGAGATGTACACATTTTATTACTTTAGTAAAATATCCGGAACATGCGGGCACGACTTCGGGCTCTGTCTGTGAAGACTCTATGTATCTACTTTTCTGACCCTCGCCAGCTGGGCGTCTGGACTCCCGAACTCCCGGATCCCACAGCTCTCTGAGCCCGCTTTAATACTCTTACCTCTCACCTTGTCACTGTCCGTTGATGAACTCAATGGTGCACAACGTCCAGCTCGCGTTTCGTAAACCTGTTTAAGTGCTCCAGTTTTTGAGATAATTTTCGTAATAAGATATGGCCTACATTATGTTTTTAACACTGCTAATTGTAATGAATTTTATCTGTTTGAGTATTTAAATAAAAGATGTACAATAACTTCTCAATTACCGCTATTTTAAAATGATATGAAAATCAGTCTAGTCTATAGCGCTTTGAGTACAAAAATTAAAATTTTATTGAAGTGACAGCTTGTTTAGCGGCGTCGTGTACTTTTTGTGACGGGTCAAAAGCATATGAACCTCGCGTCGGGACACGTGGCCTGATCGGGAGCTCTTGAGACGGAGGGAGAGTGGACTCTTTAGGATGTAGCGTGATCGACGGTGCGAGTGTGGTACAGCCGTAAAGTATACGCGGACGGTGACTGCTGAAGGCCCGATATACATAATAGTATACGAGTAATAGTTTAAACAGTTATGCGATTGTGTCTCATTAAAAGCCGAAGTTTCGTAAGCTGTGTTTCATGAAACTGATTGGTAGCGAAATTGCTAGTATTTAAACTGCTTTAGAAATGTAGTAGATTTCTTTTATTTAGATACTCAAGACACTTTTGTTTACTAGTTAATGATAAGGCAGCGTAAGAAGGCTTTTTTGGCAGTTTGTAATCTACCTGCTTGTGTAATTTGCTATAACGCCACCTATCGAGTCGTCCGGTAACATTTGTGAAACATTTTACAAACCCAGTCATTGAGATGTCGCTTAAAGTTTATAGTCGCATATGTAAATGTAAGTTTAACTATGTCACAAGTGTGAGACAAATAGGGAAATGTATATAATTTCGAATGACAGTTTTTAGAACATACAAAGATAAAGAAAACGGAGGTAAGGTTCCTGTTTAATAACTGCACAGAAAAAGCGGCACTAGATTTGTGAGGTGCCAGAAAACGCCTACTACTAGTCGAAGATCCGAAGTTAGGTCGACCTACACCGAGCTGATAATAGAATGAAACCGGTTTTATAGCAAATTTAGTATATTATCAGAAAATATATTAAAAATGGGTTGCCTTAAAAAATCCTGATTTTTTTTTTAATGTTTTTTATTCATTAATTAGTGCAATATTAAGATTTTATCCCAACTTAAAGTAGGAATAAGACGAAGTTAGAAGTTGGGTTACCTGTTGTGTATGTGGATTGCCAGTTATAAACAGATAATAATTGTCGATACTAGTTACTTTCACGGGATCGGATAATAGGAAAAAAAATATATCAACATATGTGCAGTTTTATTACAATTTAAGTTGATATATGGGGTTGCCTGAAAAAAAAATGGAAATGTTAAAAACATTTTTTTTAAATAATTAAAAATATTCGGTCCAAGATTTTTTAGGCAACCCATTTTTAATATATTTTCTGATATACTAAATTTGCTATAAAACCGGTTTCGTGCTATTATCAGCTCGGTGTAGGTCGACCTAACTTCGGATCTTAAACTATAAAGTTGCCGATAGAATAATAATGTGATATCAGGTGATAAAGTATTGTTATAAATTGTAAATTATTTTTATATACGGTCGTTTTGGGTTTCCACATTATAAAATGTCATAGGGAGCAATGTGTTTATCGTTTTGTAAAAATGTAACATAAATGAAATTGGGGGTTATTTTGTGTTTCATTTAACTGCTGCTAAAATTTATAACAGTGCCATCTGTCCGTCAACTGAACAGTTTTTGGCAGAAAAAGTATAATATGTTGGTCACACAAAATATGTATGATGTCAGATTTTCATTCAACTGTAGAGCAAACTACCAAACAAAAGTTGAAAAATTCAGCCTTGAATGTGTTTGGATGTAAAATATATATTAGCTTTTGCTTCCTTATTCAAAACTATTGTCAGTAACAGTTACCTAATTTTATGATTTTGAAGTGACACCTTGTAAAAAACCCTAAATACCTATCATAACTTAAATACTCAACATGGGTAAACTATGTTTATTGGAATGTATTATTTAAACTAATCTAATATGAAAGAACCTTCTTCACTACACTTGTACTTTCCACAATATATATATAGTTTAGTCAACCGGTTTCGCTATTCAAGCATCATCAGGGCAATAACAACTGAAGTATGATGTCCTAGCAAGTGATTTACTCGCAAGGACATCATACAGGGATGTAGGGAATTTTAAGCAATTAAATAAAATGTGATCAACTGTACCTTCCTCCTGTCTACACTTGCAGATAGGAGGATCTCAAACACGTATTTTGTGAAGAAAAACGGGTACAAACGTGACCAAGCCTTACACCCATATTCTTAGTCGTTTCCTCGAACATTCCTCCACTCGACTCAACCTCGA
>NJDC01004502.1:6462-17310 GCA_002245475.1 Calephelis virginiensis
TCTGGTACCGGTACAAACAGTACAGGTAACGCCTTGGTATCGGTATTGCTTCAAGGTCATTAATACCGGTTCCTAAAAATACCGGAATTTCAAGCCCTTGTCTCAAGTCATAAAAAGTTGTACTTTCCTATTTGTTTGGCGGGATAATAATGCCACTTATATCATTTTAACGGCTACCTTACGCTCTAACCGGAACATGATAATGAATAACATTGCTGTTTCGGCCGACAAAGACAAAGATGGTGACCCTAAAAGACAGGCTTCGCGTACAAATCTACCATCTATTAGTCACTATGCTAGTGATACATAAAGCCAATATTTCACGAATATAATGTCTACAATACAACATAAAATTTGATATTGTTTATATCATAATAGATGAGGGTAAAGAAAAGATGCTAATTTACTTAGAGTTTGTTAATTTATCGATATTGATAACGTACGTGATCTTTTTAACAACCCTTTCTTTAACTCATACATAAACAATTTACTCACACTCACGCATATTTTTTTTGGTTTCGCTTTTTAACTGACTTTGTTTATCTAGTACATACTAAATCTATGAACAAAACAGACAAAATAGTGCGCTAAGAATGAATTGGACTTACCGGAAGCTAAAACTCCCAAATACATCCAGCTCCACACAATACACACCACTAAACTGTTTTAGTAGCACCAACAATACACATACTACTAAAAAGTCAACATACGTTTCGCTTCGTAACCGAAGCATCATCACGAAAATTCGACTGCACTCCACAAAGGTCGAGCAGATACCTGCTCGACCTGGTCGAGTTTTTAGTAGTATGTGTATTGTTGGTGCTACTAAAACAGTTTAGTGGTGTGTATTGTGTGGAGCTGGATGTATTTGGGAGTTTTAGCTTCCGGTAAGTCCAATTCATTCTTAGCGCACTATTTTGTCTGTTTTGTTACACAATAATACGTACAAATTTTTGGCGGAAAATTGCAAATTAAATAATTTTATTTAGATTTACTTTACTTTTGTTAAATAAAGAAACATTGTTTTGATACTGTTAAATAAAGATTTAGTCCAAACTTAAATGCCTAAATTAATAAACATAATTGCATAAATAGGCTAAATCAATATAGAAAAGTGATGACGACTGACGGTTTTGCCACAGAAATTTGGCTAAGGGATTTTTAAGAGCCCTCCTCTAATTATTTTTATTACTTGTGATATTTTTATTAGTCCATATCGCCGAAGAGGTAAGAAGAGGCACAATCAAGGCACCCACGACTAGCCGAAGATACTAAGTCCCAAAATTCATTAGGTGGCAAAGCCTATCGCCAACCGGTCGCATGTCCATATCCCGGGCAATGTTACTTTTATTAGAAATTACAATTTTTCCATTTTTTTTTTGTTGCGCGACCAGCGAATCGAAACTGGGACCTCAAGAAACTAATCCTGGCGCAAGACCTTATTACAACACGTACCAGCTAAAGAAAGTCCCGTCAACATCGACCCAGCCGTTTCTGAGATAAGCCGGAACAAACAGACAGGTAGTACAATTTTGCAAAATTAGTATGAGCCTATATCGTATAGACGTACAGATTAATTTAAGTATTTATTTATATAAGTACCGTTGATCACATCCATAACACAAGCACATAATTTGTTTACATACAGTTATTTTCAATTAGTGTAACTTGCCTAGATACATTTTTTTTTTCTAGTCTCAAGAAGTAATCGTTGATAACCTACCCTTAAGAAGCTGAAGCCTGGGGGCTATGGCAAATGTTATAACAAATCAAAATTTATTAAGTACATGTCTTCATCACATGCAGATCAAGAACAGTTGAAGTACATACCCTCGTGAATCAGATTTTTATCATAGTTGGATATAGTTTAGGAAACGTTGTCAATGAAATTTCAAACTTATTTTATACAATTAAGGTTGATAACATATTGGCTTTGATGAACAAGCACGATAACCCTAAGTAAGAGGCCTTGGCATTGCGCCAGAATACAAGTCTAAAAGATATGTCTAGCCTTAACCCTAGTGCTGCAGGTTTTTAACGAAATGTCTATATTCTACTGCAGGTTTTAAAGTACATGTATCTGTGTTTTATTTTACAGGTATATTTTTACAGCAATATGTTAAACAAGAGCTTAAGGCGAAGATACAGAACAATGAATCGAAACTCAAATTAGCTATACTCGCGGCAAGCTATGATGGCCGGTTAGACACATTACAATAAAGATGTGTATGTCAATGTCAAAAAACCTACCCAAATGCAAGTTAAATAGATCACTAGTAATACAAGTGATAGCTCACTAAGAAGTTTTAATGAAACGCAAATGTAAGTGCTTACTTAGGTAATGGAACGTCAAACCCGCCAACTTAGCGTGCCTCCATTTCTTATATCTTAAGAAACTACCCTCAAATGAAACGTTTTAATTAATTCCATAAATTAAGTATTGTTACGAATTTGGGAAAATCAAAAATTTATACTTAAATAATGATAACGAAATACATTTACCTCCGATGACAATACACTTATACTAAACCAGAATTATCAATAAAAATGGCCACCCTAAATAAACGGCGGATTGCATATTTTGTAACATCCACACGAAAGGTGTTTTACTTTAGTACAATAACTTTGCTATCAAACAAAACTAGAATCGTCGTCTGTTCAAAATGACTGCCACAACAAAATGGCGGATTGAGTATTTTTGTAACTGAACTAAAAGATCTTAAAAACAGAAATACATATAATGTATAATTAAAATACCAAACGCAATAAAATTATTATTAAACATACACACAACTTATTTTTAAACAAATTTAAAACAAATGTTAAAATCACTTATTATCTCACTAGTTTTGCAGGTTTTTGTTCTGAACTAAAACACTCTAAAAACACAGACGTTCCAGAATATTCCAGAATTAGTCGACAAGTGACGAAGCTTACTAAGTTAAACGAACAAAGCGCGAGAACAAATCACTCAGTCTGGCAGTTTGCTTAAGACAGTCTTGGCTATTGTCTGCGAAAGGCTATTCGTAGATATCATCATAACGCTTGAAAGAGCGTCAAAACAAGGCAAATTATGCTCTAGTAATAATTTTCAGTCGCAGTTTACATAGATTTATTTGTTGATAGAGATTTGCGATTACCCAATATTGTACCTATTTTACAATTCTTTATTACATTAAAACTTCGTACTTACATAACTCCAGCTTTTTTTCCAGATTGCCCTGGATAATAATGTCAGAAAAAACATACTTGTCTATTTTTTCACAATAAAATCGAGTTCAGTAAGATCAAGTCATGTTTTTACGTAAGACAGCGATAAAATATACAGCTCTTCTGAAGGCGAGAGACAGTCTGTTGACATTGTAGATACAGGTGCGTCTACCGGCTACTCTACGATCTGGACCGAAACATAGCACTATCCTTATATAGGCAGGAAAAGGTAAGGCTGATCCCTACACGGGCAAATTTCTGTACAGCACTCTCCACTCACCAGTGGTGTTTTCGGTAATGACAAATTGCCAGGCAGGAAGGCAAATTGTCTATTCTATTCAAAAAACTAAAATCAACACGGGGGATTGCCAATTAGCGTCATTTCAAATGCATGCAGATTAGTCTCTACTGTCATTACTACATGAAATGGAATTCAAGATTTAAACAAAATAGCTTACATTATAGTAACCATAGGTCACGAAACGTTATGTACTCTTGAAAATTATTACCTGTAACAAAAAAATATTATTAGCATGGAATATACAGTACATATAGCATGCCTTAAAACGAGATATAATTATAAAATACAAATTTCCACCCAAAAAATATAAACGTATGATAGCACTTTACATCACACAATGAATCACGAAAGTTGGTGTGTAGTGAATGGATTGGACTTACCAAAAATCTAATATGACAGACATCTCCAGCTCCTCACAAAAAAACAATGCACACACATCTACACTGTTTATACATTATCAACAATACATACTAAATAATCAGGCCCGTTTCGCTTCACAACTAAAGCAGCATCAGAAGAATCCCACTACACCCCACGAAGATCGAATATAATATTTGTACTCGACTGCAGTATCAATAAAATTTTTGGGGATAAATTTAATAATTTTGTTTGGATTTAAGTTTAGATTTCCGAAGAGTAGCGCCAACTTCTATTAAAGTCTTAAAAACTGGACAAACAAAAACCTTTCGCACTTATTAAATACTAGTGTGTTTGCTTCGATTCTCAGTTTTCCATTACACATGTGTATTTACAGTAAAGCAACTCGGGTGTATTGCCTTTCTTATGCCTGCTTACTTGCACATTACACCTAACATCCTGGCCACAGAAATACGACGCAGTTATAACATATTTTAGGATGTCTTTATACTCGTAGTTATACCTTTATATCAAGTGAGCCGTCTGCTAGTTCTGTCTTATGCCCTAATAGTAAAACTGAGACGAGTAAGAATTCAAGTTGAAAAAAATGTTTAATTTCACAGTTTCGTCAAAATTTTCAGCGTTTTATATTTGCTGACGAGGTTATATTACTCGTGTTAAATATTCTGATAATTTTGTTAATTACTACTATTGCTTTTCACACATACATACATATCTTTACGCTAGGTCCTTTACGCAAAAGGCAGAAAGTATGGAGTGCGAATATATCCTTCTTCCTCCATATTGATTAACCTTTTCATACAAACACGCCGGTTTGGGAGACCCAAGCAACTTGATCGTAGAATGTCAACCTTAGTCTCCTTGGGTACCTATATCCATCCACATTGTATCCATTCTCATTGTATATCTTCTTTATCAATATTTTATCTGCCATACTCCACATAACCGAACCAGTTGAGCATACCATTTCTCATTTTATCACTAACACTTTCTTTCAATCACATTCATCCAATCCCAATTCATCCCTCTTTATTGGATCCTGCCTTTTCATAGTAATGTACACTATAGTTTATAAAGTAAAAGTATAAGTAAAAAAGTAAAGTATGCAAACATTCTGTACATTATATTTTACTACACTGCACTATAAAAGTACAAGTGTTTTTAAAAGTGTTTATAATGGAATTCCATCAAGCCGGCGATGAAAACAAACATTTTAAGTTTCAAGTGTTTAAGTTATATTTTAGATTAGAGTTAAACGAACTTACCTTGTGATATCTGATATCTAATTTTTTAATATTTTTAACGAAGATATTACAATTACATTTAACAGCTCGCGACATTATGCTATCTCAGTCACACTTTTAGATTGTTTTTTACTTTTTTTTATTTTATTGAAAGGCAAACAATCTGTTGGATTTTCTGGCGGTATGATATTCACGCGGTCGAGACACCAAAGGTGATAATGATGCGTTGCCAACCTGGGGGGGATTTAAGGCCTCGAGTCTGATTTAGTTTTTCTGGCTGTATCATTTGATCAAACATTAATTGCAACGCACAAGCGAAGAGCTTTTCATGAGGTCCTACAATGGACATTTCGCCTTCGTACGACGAGCTGAGGCCACACTACCTTAATACTTGGGCATCTACAACTCTTCGCTTGTCACGCACCGTCTTTATATAATTAATCAGACTCTGAAATAGCCTCTTGTTTTAGTTTTCTACCGAAATTTGACCCAGTAGTCTTTTATAAGGTTAATAAAATATTTAAATAAGTATCTTCACTTTAAATAAGTATCTTGGAGTTGTAGATGTCTATGACCAGTGGTGGCTACACATTTACCCCATTCGCGGTTTTTCTATATAAATACTTTACAACTTCTCATTTGACTTCACACACCTTCACACTTGACTTCTTAAGGTCTCGGGTTCGATCGCCGGGTCGAGTCACAAAAAAAAAATTGATTTTCAATTGTCTTATAAAAATGATGCTGCCCGGGATTGCATATGTGCCCAGTTCGGGCTAGACTTGACACCTAGGTATCACATTGTGGGACTTAGAGTCTTCGGCTAGTTCATCTAGTTGTGCCTCTGTCTACATCTTTGGGGATACGGGCGTGAAGATCCTTTAACTACAAATATGCGATGCGAAAACGATGTTACAAACTAAAATCCATCTCCAATTACTGTTCTTTCAATCATTGAAATCATCAATTACATGATCATAATACATAACTATGAAAGATTTTATTTCATTTATATTATTTTATGATATTGGAAGGCAAACAAGCAGACGAATTTCCTGATGATAAAAATATTCACGCGGCCTAGAGACACCAAAGGTGGTAATGATGCATGGCCAACCTGAGGCCGGCTTAGACTTCGAGCAACAGCAAATGTACCGGTTACCTTATCCTCCGAACCGGAACACGTCAAAGGCAAGTGCCGACGTTATAGTGGCAGGAATAGAGAAGGCGGTTGTACCAATCCAGGCGAGTCAAAACAATAAAAAGAACAGTACAATTAATGTTCTTTCATGAGCTCTAAGCTGTTACCAAAAACCAGGCGAAAAATGGTACTTTTGATAGCAGGATATCATTTAATTTACAAAACAATTAACTACATTTAAAAATTTCATTTTCAATCAAACGTAACTAAATAAAACTAAATTACCTTTCAGAAAACTAACAAGTATCTTCACGCCCATATCCCCGAAGAGGTAGGCAGAGGTACAACCAAGGCACCCACGACTAGCCGAAGACACTAAGTCCCACAATGTGATAGGTGGCAAGTCTATCGCCAACCAGGCACATTTCCAATCCCGACCAACGTTTTTTATTGGAAAAATCCAATTTTCTTTGTGTTGGCCGACCCGGGAACCGGGACCTCATGCAGTCAAGTCCAATACCCGGACCGCTAGACCACAGAGGCGATTTCAGAAAACTAAATTACCTTTTAGTTCAATATTAGTTTCATCGCAGACCGTACGAAAACACAATAGCCAATTGAAAGTAAAGCAAGTTTAAATTCACAGTTTTCATATGAGTTCTCCGTGTTTTATATTCGCTGACTCTGTTATTTGAGCAAACATTCTACGTGGCACCTGCTCAAGTGATATTTCTGTGAGAACAACATTGCACAAGTTTACACCCATTTATTTCTCAAAGCTTTGGAAAAATAACAATTTTTAAATGTTTGTATGTTGTATGTTTGCGAGCAAAGTGCACACATTAATACAACAAAAAAAGTAGAAAGTTGCATATGTTTGAGATTTATGGTAAAACTAGTTGTTGTCCGTGGCGTGGCCCGCTGATTAATGGTTCCAGAAGAACACTTATTCGGGATAAAAACTAACCTATGTGTTAATCCAAGTTACCCTCTATGTGTGTGTCAAATTTCATCAAAATTGGCTCTGCAGTTTTTGCGTGAAGGAGTAACAAGGAAACAGAAAAACTTTCACATTTACAACACTAATAGGATATTTATGATTTATTTTAGTTTTAGTTTTTTGCCTTAATTTTTAAAATTGTCATTATGTCAATGCTTGTTTTTTTGTGGTTCGGAAAAATTACGCAACGCAACGTATATTTATAACTTTACAAATTTAACTTTTCTTAAAACAAAAGTAAGTTCACAATGATTTTCCATAAAGTGGGGACAGTTACTTTTTTCTTTTTCATATTAGAAAACGTATACGACTTGTTGTCAACTAGAGTCGCTATAGACATAAGGCCGAGAATTTAGACCTATCAGGTTAAAAGGCAGATTGTTTATAGACCTGGATTGTCGAGGATTTTGTTTTGAAACCGTCTAGGTTTGGAAACGATGGTAGTTTACGGTAGATATGGATACATTTGTTAACATTTTTAAATCACTTATGTTGTTAATAAATAATAATGTAAAGAATAAAAAAAAGTTTTATTTCAAATGCTGAAATATGTTGGAATGCCTAAATAATTTTGTAACATCGTTTTAACACACCTAATCGAATATCTATACAAATAAATATTTTTCATTTCATTTCATTTCAAAAACTGAACATCAACAGGGTTGAACCAGCAGAAAGTCACACGAAATATTTGCTGTACAAGCAATTGCGATAGTCCAATTAATTTGAAAAATTAGAAAGCTATTCCGAGATCTGTGAAATACGTCCATAAAAGACAATTACTCGGAATGTGCCCTCTTACTTGAGCTTAAGAAAATAAGTTAATTTCATTAATGAAGTTAAGTTTAATTGCGTTTCGCGAAATGATCTTTACCGAAATGTTCCGCGCTTCATGGTTACTGCGACGAGAGCTTGCAAAATACTTACTATTATTATATATTTATATATTAGAACTAACTGTTGCCAGCGGCTTCGCCCGCGTTTTCACAGGTACCCATCGTGCGTTAAGGATTCAACGTAGCCTATATGTTAATCCAGGTCATAACCCATCAGTGTTCTAAATTTCAGACGAATCCATTTAGCCGTTCGAGCATGAAAGAGTAACAAACACCCATACATACATACTCACAAACTTTGGCATTTATAATGTTAAGTAGGATTTGTCAGTACTAGAGATTTACCAGAGTTGTTTTTAAAAAATCTTTAGTTATTCCGCTGGTTCGGTCATGTGGAAAGATAGACAGATCAAAGATATGATAATATACAATGCACAAAGCAGTGACAATATACAATGCGAATGTGGATGAGTGTAGGTACTAGGGAAGACCTAGGTTGATATTCCACGATCAGATCACTCGGATATTATCCAAGGATGGTGTCAAGAGTCTCCGAAACCGGCGTGTTTCTATGAAAAAGGTAATGAATGTGAAGGAAGCTAGACAGGTTTGTCAGGATCGTGAGGTCTCGCAATCGATACTCTGCCTACCACGTAAAGGACTTGGCGTGAAGATATGAGTATTTACTATTTTTCTATTTTTTTATGTAAGGTAAAATGTATATTGTAACTATATATACAATTAAGTACATCACATTTACATTTTATTTGAAATTATTTTATAATTATTTCTGATATATGTAAAATTACATAAATTTTTAGACGAAGTCACACTTCTTATAAACATATCCTGCAAGTGGTTTATTAAATTGTATCAAAAAATGATAAATTTTTTTTTGTGTACTTGAAGTTGTAATGAAATTGTAATTGGTTTTTGAACTTTTAAATACTTAAATTGTTTGAACGAAGTCACGGATCGTAAACCGTTTCTTTCTAAAGATAGAAGGAGCATCAGTCTTCCAAACTAATTTGTGTATTCCAGAAAAACATGAAGAGAAGCGTAAAGTGTCCCACTTTTTGCTCGTTTGCATTAATTTTTGGGGTGGCATCTGCGGGTAATAGCGTCTCGAACCCGTATATTATAATCATTTATTGAATTTCCCAGCCTGAGGCTTTTGTAAAAAATTGACACCTATTATGGAAATTGAACAAGGGGTTTTGGATAACCTACGGTAGGCTTTGGGACAAGGGTTTATAGTTGGTAGAATATTGGAGTTTACTCCTTAAGAAACGATTTGAGTTATAAGGCCCGGTACGGAAATTTTATGAGGAGTAAAATCAAGTGTAACACGAAAAGTTGAGGTGTTACGTAGAAAGAGACAAACATATGTAAGTCGTACCGCTTCAGTCCTTCAGTATTTTTTCTCCTACAGGACTGACGATCTCGCCCGAACAAAAGTCGAGTCGCCCCGAGCGGGTCGTCATTCAGCTCCACCACAGTCGAGTAACGTATGACATTGAAATTAGTCGAGTAATTTAAAACGCAGTCGACTCGTTATCTATATTATTTTGTAACATACTTTATGTAATACGCTTTATTGAAGTAATATAAATAATCCGAATAATTACAGATATGTTTGTTCCTCTTATCATTTTCACAGATGCGTTCTTTTACCCTTTTTTTCTGTTCGATTATATCATAATTATCGTTCGTAACGAGTAAACTCCAATCGTGCGTCGTAGCTGACACACACACACTTTTTTTATGTTACGAGATTGCGAACTAGCTATGATGATGGTAAGAAACAAACTGCCGCGTATAGACAACATAGATATAGTCATGACCTTGAGACAAGTAAAACTTAAGGCTACTTTACCCATCAGCACGGATCGCGGAAATGACGAGCACTGACTTTTTGGCGCAGGAATATGTATAGAGGTGGTTTTGGCCCAGGCAATCGCTGCAGAGTAATCTACCACCTAGTAAATTATAATAAGTAAGTTTTAGTACCTAAGTCAGAATACTTTATCAACAAAACTTTACTCTTGATTATTATAATAAGTGCAAGTTAACGACCATGGCTTTGCTTTAAAGCTTGATTTTGGATTTAGAACCGTCTCAGTATCATATCTAGAATAACTTCAGATATAGCTCTTTAAAACTCGTTCTACACGGATGTAAACACACCTTCCAATGAATAGTAAGTCAGTATACTTTATCAACAAACCTTTACTCTTACTTATTATTAAGTATCTGTATACGACCATGGCTTCGCTTGAAGCTTTATTTTGGAGTTTGAACCATCGCAGTATTGTGTCTGGTATAGCATTTTAGATAGCTCTTTTAAACACGTTCGAGACACGCCTTCCAACGAAGGTAACCTTAAAGGAAATGTTGATTCCATCTAGCGAATATTCAATTTGGATTAAATTTACAACCGTCTGGAACCCATAATACGATTTGATATTATGTGTAAATAGAGTTGTCTTTTCTTTGGCTCAAGTGGACTGGTACCATCGCCTTTCTTGTTCCTGCCGTCATGTCAATAGACAACATTGACCTATTCTGGTTTCAGTACTAAGGTTAACACACCGCACACAATTTGCAATTACCTTTACAATCTTTCATGCGTATTTGCTGTGGTGTTGCCTCTGCCTACTTCTTTAGGGATATGGGCGTAAAGATATTTTTGTGTGAAAACGGTAACGAATGTAGAAGCCAGGCTTGTCTACAAGGTT
>NJDC01004503.1:31258-43325 GCA_002245475.1 Calephelis virginiensis
GTGGTCTAGCGGTCCGGGTGTTGGACTTGACTGCATTAGGTCCTGGGTTCGAATCCCGGGTCGGCCAACATAAAAAAAAATGGATTTTTCCAATTTTCTAATTAAAAAATATGTTGGTCGGGATTGGAAATGTGCCCGGAAATGGCGATAGGCTTGCCACCTATCACATTGTGGGACTTAGTATCTTCGGCTAGTCGTGGGTGCCTTGGTTGTACCTCTGCCTACCTCTTCGGGGATGTGGGCGTGAAGATACTACTTACTTATGTTTGTCCATATTTACAAATAGTTTATCCACAAACTCATATATGTGACATTATTTACATCAGTCATACATTGAGGATTATTTTTTAAACTGGAAGACGCAATTTTTGGTAGCCAAACACACAGCTGTCTTATGCTAAGAGATAACCAATACCACAGATGTTATAGTACATCGCTGTATTGATGCTGATACTATACTCATTGTGTTTGGCCTACTCTGCAGACTGGGACACGACAGTGCCAAACACTGTCGTTCTGCGGTGTTAAGGCGTTGGATCTCTTTCTTCATGTTGCCGCAAATCACTCTGGTACTAGTGATTTGTTAGTTAATACCAATTTTACCTTTACTCGTCTCTCCTGAGCGGCCAAATATTCTGCATAGGGACAATACAAGCAGGAAAAAAATACAAAAAAAATACTTGACTGGTTTAAACTATTTTGCGTAAGTAAGAGCACTACATCTATGATAACAGGAATAGGTTAGTTTTATTTAACCGGGCCAGTCCCCTCAAAACTCTACATTTACCTTCATTTAAATCTTAATCGTAGTGGTTGGAAATCAGTCAGTCTTATTTAATTTTATTGAGACCGGAACCGATACGAGCAATGGTTATATAGTCTATGACCTATTTTATTGATTAGCATATTTTCTGTTGTACTATGACTATATTTCGAATGTCTTTCAGTATCGTTGCAGAATGTGTAAACAAACAAAAAACCAAAAAATAATCGCAACAGGCAAAAACAAAATTGTCGGAGAATTTCAATTTTTATGTGACAGCAAACAGCACATGGTAACTGATGATAACAGTTAGCTGTGGCATATCTAAACATGGTGTATACCATAGATAGAAAGAAGAAGCGGACTAATTCACCACTCATGAACAAAATGAAACCAAAAAAGACAAAACTAAAATCTAATTGAAGAAGTAAATTTGACTAAAAATACCAAAAAACACGAATTAAATTTTTAAAATAATGTGAGTTGCTGCGAGTGATATGTTACTTGTGCGTCGCTGTCTTATAGCTGAGGTGTTAGGCCAATTATTGTCCAAGTCAACCAGCTAACTTACTCTCTGGACCAAAATATGACACTGTCATTACAGCGGAGGGTCTAGGTAAGGCTATGAATCCCTTCTTGGACAAGTTGCTCCGCGGCACTATACTACCAGTGGTCTTACTGGGTGACTCCCAATAGGTATATAATATGGTAAGACCTGGTGATAGGGGTGGAGTTTTTTCGTGACTTTCGTGACATGGAAAACTTTATTTTAATTTTAAGTGGAATCAGTTCTATAAAATATAATGGAAACTAAACATAATCAAGAAAGGCGCAGGGATTTTATATATTTCAACCAAAAACAACCAAGAGATTATATTTTTAATTCGGAAGCGGTACAGCACGCCCTACTTGTTTCCAATTTCCGGTCTCAGCCGCTCATGCAAATACGAATTTTCTCATCACATACCCGCCCTGGTTAAATGATTAAGTACGTATCTGAGCCCAGGGTATACCGTGAATTTATAGGGAAAATGTAGATTTAGGAAGGGTTATTTAAAACCGTGGTGGTCGCAAATATCTTACAAATTTATTTGTATGCGAGTAAGCAAACACTATTGGTCTATGATAAAAGTTAAACATTTTCCACAACCGCATTTGTAACAGTGATATCCGAGAAAGAGTGGGACTGAGAGAAAGTGTTGGTGTGAAACTCCGAAAGTACATGCTTCGTTGGTTCGGTTATGTGGAAAGAATGACAGATGAAAGGTCTCCCCGGATAGGTACCTGGGGAGACCTAGGTTGACATTACGTTAGGGTGTTAGCCGAAGGTGGTGTTTAGAGCCTTCGAAACCGGTGTGTTTGTATGAAAATGGTAATAAATGTGGAGGAAGCGAGGCAGATCTGCCAGGATGGTGAGGTGTGGCTGTCGATACTCTCTGCTTAGATCGTAAGAGACTTGACGTGAAGATACATTATTTTCCACAAAAATATTTAGATGCCTGCTTAGCTAAATTGACATTTAACAAATAACATGCTACGTGCATGACGTGTCAGCAGGTTATTGATTAACCCCCTTACCAATAAAACTTACGCGTGGTTATTCGTTATTCTGTTGTTCACAAACTAAACTTATTTTAGATACATGCTGTCTTTTTCAAATGAAACAAAAACAAAAGAGATGGAAAATTTTGAGACTTGTCAGATTAGTCTGGACATGTCAAATTGTGATGTTTTTTATCAACGTTTTTGGAATAAACGTTAATAAATGATTAAACGTTAGTAGAAATGTCGTGTACAGACTAATCTGACAGTATTAAAAGTGATTTGTCTCGTTCTGTTTCTTTCGTTGAAAGACAATAGCGATAACTTAAAATTGCTTTAGTCAGTGCCCAATAAAATTACCATCTTTTAGTAAAATGCGTGTTAAATAATATTTTTGAAGTGAACACTTCTTTAGCGGCATTGCGCACTTTTTTTGGAATGATTAAAACTTCTAAGCTCGCATCAGGCACGTGTCCTGATGCGAGCTTAGAAGTTTTAATCATTCCTAAACCTAACCTAACCGAAAATTCGTAGGACGGCGAATGTTCATGTTGTCATGTTTGTGTACGATACCGCAATAAATGAGTATTATATTCTACCATACAAATGATAGCACTTTCAGAGGGAATAATTTTGCACAAATTGCTTTAAAGAAATTAAAGCAATTCGTGCTGAATTGCTTCAATTATCAATTAAAGCAAGTCGTGCAAAATTATTCCCTAACCATTCCAAAATATCAAAAATGCACACCGTTCATATTCAAGTTTTCACTTCTGCTGGCACTCCCGGAGTGCAACCCATCGTTTTTTGAAGTGAAACTTCTTAAGAATCGTTGCGATTTCAAAACAGGTGCAACAGAAAAACGACAAGCAAGAGAAACAAATATATATTCATCTCATTCTTTTGTCGATTTACTGAAGTTTCACTTGTATCGTATGTGAATCGCACACACACCTTTTTTTATTGTAGTATTAGCAGCCCGCCCCGGTTTTGCACGGTTATAAAATATACACATAAACCTTCCTCTTAAATCACTTTATCTGTTAGAAAAAACCGCATCAAAATCCGTAGAGTAGTTTTCAAGATTTAAGCATACAAAGAGACATAAGGACATAGGGACAGAGAAAACGAATTTGTTTTATACTATGTAGTGAAGATGGCTTGTTTTATACAATTTGGCGTATAATAAATTTCCACAGTAAATTATGACAATAGCGTGGAATTGCGAGGGAAATATTCCTAGTACAAGTTGCGTTGCCACTGAAAGCAGCTTTGTTTTAAAAATATACTTAAAATAAGACGAAGAATCGAGAACCTCCATTTCGTAGAGCAAATGAAACTCAAAAATCGAAACAAAAACCTGCTTCTGCAAGAAAGAACCAACTTATTAATTAATTAAACCGCCACTGACCAACCGCGAGGTTCGGGTTCGATTCCCGACGGGGGCAGGCATTTGTGTGATAAACATTTAAATGTCTGCATTTCCGGATCTGGGTGTTTATTAAATTTATTCTGGTATATATTTAAGTATTTCTATGCAATTGTTGACTAACACTCATAACACAAGCATATAATTTGCTTACTACTTTGCTTATTTTAGGGTTAGATTCAATTTGTGTAACTTGTCCAGGGATATTTATTGTTTTCATTAAGCAATTACAGTAACATATACATTAAGTTGGGCACACAAAAATATTCTTAAAATATGAATAGACTATGGTTTTACAATTCAAGCTTAAAGCTTTTAATTGTTAGATAAATAAGTAACTTACCTTCGTATTTAAAGAATGTGTTTTATTCAATTTTATTTGTGCGCTAAACTCAATTTAGGGGTTGGTTCCTTTTTGCAAAATTAGGTCCAATTCTATAAACGCGTAGACACCAAATACAAGTTACTATACCTGCAAATATTTACCCTAGCCTTTCCATTCGATCTTTAAATGTAATTCACATTGAAGTATTTAAATTTACATTATGTAAAAGTCAACATATTATTTACATATTCGAAGCATGCTCTGCTATCTATTGGAGCGGTATTGACTTCGGTATTACGTTCCACAATGTATCTAAAGTTGATTTCCCACTGCTCGTGGAATCGCGGATGGACG
Source organism: Calephelis virginiensis (assembly GCA_002245475.1). Taxonomy (NCBI): domain Eukaryota; kingdom Metazoa; phylum Arthropoda; class Insecta; order Lepidoptera; family Riodinidae; genus Calephelis; species Calephelis virginiensis. Next base: position 35,672 of record NJDC01004503.1, read on the forward strand.
CCGATCAGTCGCACAGTGGGAAAGGGCTAGAGCACGGGAGCACAAAAATTCAACTTTAGGTTAATTTATATACTACTAGCTGCCTGTTCCGACTTCGCTCGGGTTGTAATTTGTTTGATCATAAATTAAGATGTAAGCTATCCTATCTTTCAAGTTGGATCAAACTGCACATGGTGTGCAAATTTGATTGAAATCGGTTTAGTACTTTAGGAGTTCATCACAGACAGACAACGTGACACGTAATTTATATAGGTATATTAAGATGAGCTTATTTGTACAGTCAGTTGTTGACTTTGGCTATTTACTATGCATGATCATCTGCAAGATCATAGATTTTAGAAAATGAATATAAAGCTGGCTGTCCATGGTATCTAGTATCGCAAGTGGACGCAAATGATGATGATGATAATGGATGATGACGTATGAGTGGAATATTGTTTGCCGTAGCTAAGATAAATTTATTTGTGGAGTACTGCAGCTTGCAGCCTTGTAGAGGACTTTACGAGATAATCCACAATGGTTGTAATCCAGCAGAGAAATTATCAAAATTATTTAAAGTATTGAAAGGAGACAAAACACATTTAATGTTAGATTAGGTTATAGGTTATATTAAATTATCACAGACTTTTAGACTATTCCTCAGAAAACATTTATTTAAACCTCACAAATTAACATGCCACACTAATGTCAGATAATATCTTGTCTGCGTCGAAATTTACTCTTTCTTAAAAATTTGTAAAAAAAAACTAATCTTACATGTCTAAAATATTACATCTCTTTTGTTTCACTTTATCAAAATATCATACAAACCTAAAATAAAATTGCTTGGTATTCAAATACGAAGGCCATAAACGAGATGGGCTCCAATACAATATGGTTATACTTTTAAATTCCATAGTTAGAAAAAAACATCAAAAAGTAATAAAAAACTAACCCTGAATAGAAAGAAATCAGTGAACAATTGCGCTCTTCAAATTGTTCAACATGCGGGTATGGCGGGTTCAGCTTATCTATACACTGAAGATATGTATAAAAAAATAAGTGCAGCCAACTAAACGCGGGATGCATAACACATTTTTAAATTTTTGTCTGTCTGTCTGACTTTTTGGCTGTCTGTTAGTATCGAACGTGATGACATGAAACTGCTTTTGTCCCGAGAAAGGCTAGAGGCTACTTTTAACTCAGTTATTAAATGAATAAAAGTCAAAATGTAAATTTGGCAATTACTCATTAACGCGTAGTTCGATTTAGTTTTCGTTTTTAAGAATATATAGCAGTACTATTTAAATTATGCGCTTCGGCTATATTAATAAAGCTTTGGAAATACAAAAGTATTTTAAAGATATTTATATAGAGTTGTTATTACACGTAATTAATCATTTCGCTTAAATTTAGATTAGATCACGAAATTCAAAATAAAAGTATATATAAAAAAAGTATCTTCACGCCCATATCCCCAAAGAGGTAGGCAGAGGTACAACTAAACAACCCATGACTAGCCGAAGATACTAAGTCCCACAATGTGATAGGTGGCAAGCCTATCGCCAACCGGGCACATTTCCAATCTCGACCAAAATTTTTTTTATTAGAAAATTGGAAAAATCCAATTTTCTTTTTGTTGGCCAACCCGGGATTCGAACCCGGGACCTCATGCAATCAAGTCCAACACCCGGACCGCTAGACCACAAAGGCGATATAAAAGTATAATGTGTAAAAAGAGTAAAAAGTGTGAAGCCGAAGCGCAAAATTTACATAGTAGTACTAGTACAATACTGTACTAACTGTGCCATATTTTATTCCAAGTCATAAGCTTTGTAGTTTAGAAATAACTTGAAATCAAAAATTTTGAGAAATATTTGAACGTACAGGCAATCGTACATATACATAAATATCTTCACACCAAGTACACATGTAACATAGGCAGAGAGTATCAAGTGCCAAGTGAATTAAGTGGTCTGTGTGTATGTATGTAGGTGGCGAGCTATCTTTAGTTAATTCTTATGAAACGCGGTGGTGCAGGCAATCTACGAAAATAGTATACAAACTTACATAATGTATCTTTTGCGTATCCGTGGTAGTTGTAGATGTTAATAAACTGGAAGCCAGTGTGGTTGTCTGCGAGGGCACAATTAAAACTTGTCTCATTAATAACTTGGAGTCGGGTCGCCGGCGGACTTTGTCACCGAGGAACCGTTTGTTGTCTCTTAAAAACTGCATACAAATATAAATGTTAATAAGTTTCGTTGGCAAAATTTTTGTTGTGTTTTGAAAAGCAGAATGTTTATTCCAATGCCTCATATGGATGAGTCTATGTTGGTTTAAAAATATTTTCGATGTTATTTTTAATCAACTCTAAAAAATAAGAGTTCTTCATTCGTCCCCAAATATTTTTGTACGTGTATTATGCAATCACTCAATTATTATCGCCTCTGTGGTCTAGGGTGTTGGACTTGACTGCATGAGGTCCAGGGTTCGAATCCCGGGTCGGCCAACAAAAAGAAAATTGGATTTTTACAATTTTCTAATAAAATAAAAATGTTGGTCGGGATTGGAATTGTGCCCGGTTGGCGATAGGCTTGCCACCTATCACATTGTGACTTAGTATCTTCGGCTAGTCGTGGGTGCCTTGGTTGTACCTCTGCCTACCTCTTCGGGGATATGGGCGTGAAGATACTCAATTATTTAACTAATAATCATTCTTTAGTGATTATGTTTTTTCGAAACATATGTTTCGTGATCCAATGTGCTGTGGTGGTTGAATGAATGATGTTATGATAGGTATTATTTTACCCACACACAGTAATAAATATTTACAGAAGGGAAGTACTACACTACATATATACACTAAGAAAACACTATAAAGTCACAAAGAAAGTAAGCAAAAAGAAAAACATAACAACTATTTATTATATTTACGATTATTAAATGTGGCGCCACACTTATGTCAAGAATTAAACTAAAATTGAACTAAAATTAAATTATGTCCAGAACGAAATTAATGAATCAATAAATTATAAATGAAATGAATAATTGAATTTGACTAGACTCCATTTACAGCTTTGAGTATTATTTAATAATAAGGCCTATTTTTGTGTACTTAGTAGTCGTGGTGAAAATGTTGGAGATGGTTTTTGATTTTTATAGTTTTTGCAGAGATGTACTTACGTCTATATTTGCGAGTATTATTATTTGTAGTATTATTAAACAAAATGTTCATTGCATAATATGGTAATTTTATTAACTAAATATATAGAATGGAGGTTGGAAAAAGTACCCAGTTTAGTATTATATTTACCCAGACGATCGATGTTTTCAATTGAAAATATTTTGTTTGTAATTTGTTACATACTTTATCAAGTCATAGAATTAGCATTTTCCATATAACAAAAATCACATTTTTTTGAAGTTCTTTACTTAATTTTGCTATTGAAAAATAGAACAATTGATTTTTTACTGACTGAGAAGAAAGGAGTTTAAAAATTCAACTGCCATATTTATTTTATGTATGCTTGTCGGTTTCTCCGACATTTCTCTAGTGCAGGGCATCCCTAAATCTGTACTGTGGCGTCCTTAGGACGTGCTATTTTTAATGACGCCCGCTAACCCACTCCGTGTCAGATGAGTGGGGGCTCCTCCGGATTAATTAATTACCATCTAAAGCACAAGCTCTATTTTTACGACTCCTCTTAACCCAGCCCGCATCTCGGGTACAAAATATAGTTACCAGTTACAATAAGCACATGTCTAGTAACTGGTTTCTATATTCCTAGATAACTCGCTCGGTTACACCGACACGCGATGGCCCTGGGACAGTGCCATGACTCCCCAGGATCTCGCGACGCACAGTTTGAGAAGCCCTGCTCTAGTGAATACAAAAATCTTTTTTATTTTAAAATACGTACTTTCGATGTGTTACGACTAAGTAGATTCTATACTTCTTATCGTCGGTGCTTGGTGGAATTCCATTCTTGATGCAATTTACTTAGAAACACTTGTACTTTCCACAATATATTTTATTATTTTTTATTTTTATGGTTTAGCCAACCGGTTTCGCTATACAAGCATCATCAGGCATCAGCAGTTGTTATTTAGCCCTGATGATGCTTGTATAGCGAAACTGGTTGGCTAAACCATAAAAATAAAAAATAATAAAATATATTGTGAAAGTACAAGTGTTTCTAAATAAATTGCATTACGACTAAGTCTAGACCTGATGATAGAATCTACTTATACAAAAAATATTTAATTTTTGTATACGTAAATGACATACTTATTAAAATCGATAACGGTTTTTTAACAGTTTAGAATATATAATTAGCTGACATAATTTAATACTTAATCATTGTTGCAATCGATCAAGTGGGAACGTCGAGAATATAAAATTTATTTTAAAATGATAAAAAATAAGATTACTTGAAATTGTTGAACTTTATGTTGGTGGGGTTATTTCATTAAAATATAATATAATAATAATAAATAAAAAATAAAATATAATAAAATAATAATATAATAAGTATATTCAAAATAATAAAGTCTTGTATACTATAAAAGCGATACTTAGGTTCGAATGTTTAATCAATATTGTATACTAGCTGCTACCTGCGGCTTCGATCGCGTTTTCACAGAAACCCGGTGTGCGATCGGGATTAAAAATAGCCTATATGTTAATCCAGGTCACAAAATATCTGTCTTCCAAATTTCAGACAAATCCGTTCAGCCATTCGAGCGTGAAAGAGTAACAAACATCCATACATCCATACTTACAAACTTTCGCATTTATAATACTAGCTGCTACCTGTGGCTTCGCCTGCGTTTTTACAGAAACCCGGTGTGCAATCGGGATTAAAAATAGCCTATATGTTAATCCAGGTCACAATCTATCTGTCTTTCAAATTTCAGACAAATCCGTTCAGCCATTCGAGCGTGAAAGAGTAACAAACATCCATACATCCATACTTACAAACTTTCGCATTTATAATATTAATAGGATGTCGTATTGGTCCGAACTCCTTCGTAGAATAGACCATCTGCCTTAATAAAAACTTTACTTAATAAACATAACATAACATTTTCCCCTGTATTGGTCCGGGATTCTTTGTAGAATATACCATCTGCTTTCCTTGCCAGACATCTCGTAAAAGGCTAGCATAGGCTTATCATCAGTAACACCGTAACATCTGACTAGGTGGTAGAGTTTCGAAGCGAGTTGCGTCAGCTTTTGCAAGTACTCTTTTAAAAATCGACAACATTCTAATCCTCATCCCCTAAGAATCTACTTACCAGGTAAAATTGATTATAAATAAAATATTTACATAATCTTGAGGTTCCGGGTTCGATCATTGGTCCGATCGTGCAATAAAAAAATTAGGAAACGTATATTTTAAATTTTCTAATAACGTTATACGTTAATAAGCTTGCCACCTATCACATTGTGGGACTTAGTGTCTTCGGCTAGTCATGAGTGCCCTGGTTGTGCCTCTGCCTACTGGCTCGCGAATATGGGCGTGAAGATACTTACTTATTTTACACTATCCAAGATTTCTTAAAAAAAATGATATAATTGAAACAATTACTAAACGCGTTTTTACGTCGATCACGCTTAAATTATACAGTGAAATCTAGCATTAAAACATCACTGAATAGTATAAAACAAAGTCCCTTCCTCTGTCCCTATATCCCTTTGTATGCTTAAATCTTTAAAATTATGCAACGGATTTTGATGCGGTTCTTTTAATAGATAAAGTGATTGAAGAGGAAGGTTTATATGTATATTTTATAACCGTACGAAGCCGGGGCAGACCGCTTATAATATATATGATATTAGAATTTTTAAAACATTTATAAAAAAACATCAGTATTTAATACCAAAATCGATGCTTAGATTTGAATGTTTCATATGTTTTTCTAAAATATTTAACCCCGGCCTCGCTTATTTCATTATTTCGTCTATTGAATTAAAAAAACGGGAACACACGAGTGAAATGTCAAACATCGTGTCACTTAACAACGTTAACTTTTGTTTTTATTAACTTTGTACGGATTTTACGTTTTGTACGGATTTTACATTTTATGTACTTAATGTTATACAGAGTGTCCTACGAATGTAAAATATTGCCTGAAGTTGAAGCATTTAATTAGAAAAAAAAAATATTTAGAATATTATTTTGAAATCGATAATTTTTTTTCTAGTCCACTTTAGGTCTGCTGTGGGAAAATAAACAATATTGCGAATTTCTTTCTACGTAATATATTCTTCATTAAAAACGAAAACTTTTGATCTGTATTTTATATGAGATTCGAAGATAAAGAAGCTGTCGGATTTTTTGGTTGTACAGAGTATAGGTAATCTTTAGACAACAAAAGTATTAGTGCTGTGTTGCCAACCTATTCTTACAAGCTGAAATACAACAGTGACGAGCAGTGACGTTATGGCGGCAGGAATACCTAAAGCGTCTTAATAATCCGAATGAGCAAACTCTACCAATCGCAGTCACAGTATTAGTTACTCTTACGAGAAACTTGGTTGTAAAGTGTGCTTACAGTCTAGCAAGGGCAAGGCCTTTGGGGTCAATGTATAATAAAACACTAAGAAGCAAATATTTTCATATTTTTATAAATAATTTATTCATTAAATTTTTTAGTACTTTATTACTCTGTATAAAAATTGTATACCTATTGATTTGCCAATAATAAGTACAATGATACAAACTGGTTTCTTCTGAATTTGTGATTAAAAAATGTAAAAGTAAAAGCTAGTAATTATTAAAATTACATATACATAAGTATTATTAATCTTGAAAATAAAAAAACCCCGATAAAACTTAGATGTATTGAAGCACTAAGAACTATCTTTTTAGCGTCAGTTTAAAAAAAATCCGCATCAGAATCGGTCCACCCGTTCAAAAGTTATGACGGCACAAAGACACACGCACAGAGATACCTCATAATAAAAAACTTTTTCCGTCGGAGCAAAGCAGCATAAAATTTAGCACAATTATAGTTTACGTGTAGAAGAAGTGCAGAACGCTTATATTTTTCAATAATAACGCTTATAAAGTACATTAAATCAATAATTAAAACATTACCCACACTACCATGCATTTGACACACACAAACAAATATATTGGTGATAACGATAAAAGATCACAGATGGCGCACTAAAAAGTTTGGAAACAAAGTAGTTGGTCCTGAGAAATATTATTTCTTATGTTCGAATTTCGACCAATGGGCGACCACTAGTAAACAGTAATAGCTGTTCTCCTCTTAGGTGGATTGTGGAGTGTTGTTGCCTGTTGGGGACAACCTGTACAAAAGTGCCTGTAACCTATAAAATATAGAGACATGAAACACAAAACACTTCATTTGACAGCTATTTGAAGTACGCTTTATCCAGTGATCATCACTAAAAAGATACGTAATCAGCCCCAGGTCATCCCATATATAGATACATATCTTTACGCCAAACCTGCAAGATAAAAAGTGTATTTTTTCGACTTCAATTAATAACCTTCTCTTTTTTCGAGCAGGTTAACAAAATCCATAGCAATATAAAACTTTCATGAGATTAAAAACGTAAATAAAACCAACATCAATAATACAAACTACGATGAGAACCTTTTCATATTTTATGAACAACAGCTTTTATTTATACCAT
>NJDC01004505.1:8624-26938 GCA_002245475.1 Calephelis virginiensis
GTATCAGATTCGTCTGGATTATTTTCTGTCGTACCAGATGTTTCGTGTTTATTTTCTGTTGTACTAGATGTTTCCGATTTACTTTTTTCTTTACCAGGTAGTTTTGGTTGATTTTCTGTTGCATTGGGAACTTGTGAGTTATTGTCATCTGGTTTAACTGGTTTCAATTTCTTTTCACGTTTACATCCATCTGGTTGCCGCTTTCCGAAAAAGGAACATATTTTCTTTAAGACATCTTCTTTTTTTGTGTCTGTTATTTTGTTTCCCCAAGCTAACAATATTGTAGGAGTTTCCTCAATATAAGCTCTTCTAAATGTTCTTTCACTTATCTTTACAAAGTAATTAACCTTTAATCTGACACACCTTTTAAGACGATTTTGATTCAACGGCATTTTTTCTGCACATTCTATTGAAGTTTTACCATTGGCTTCACATTTTAAGTATTGGGCTTGTAAATATATATTCCTATTCATTTGCTCAAGAGCACACTTTCTTGGGCCGGAATGTTTTCCGTTATCCTTGAAGTGATATTTAATTCGAAATTTAGGTCCAATAGTTTCGATGATAAAAGGAAGCACATCTTTAAAAAAGGTTTTGTCTGTGTCTTTGGAAAAATCAGAGAAAATGGTGATAGTTTTCGAAGAAGAACAAAAACTATAACAAAATACAATAAGCAAAAGTTTACATAAAAAAAGACTTGAGTTCACCATAGCGTATGTATTGTGTCGCTAGGTTATCTTACTTTTGTCACACTGTACTATCGGTTATATTTTATCGCTCGTTCAATGTAGGTACTTATCATATATCACATAATAGAAAAAAATGAAATTGAAGTTTCTGTCTGTGATTTTACAAAATGTGTATTTGAGTGTACACCCGTACTCGTAAATAGTGATATATTCTATAGTAATATTTTTCGTAGAGCTTATCAGAAAATAATTTCCATTAAAAAATACTTTACATCTTGTGAGTTGATTTGGCATCTTGCAAAATATCGTCACCATTTTCAAACTAGTTCACTGCTTGGACTCATGTATCGGTCGGTGAAACAAAAATCACGAAGAACGCAGTATGAAATCCGGCGGTAGCATATATTTTTTTTGTGGAGCATAGCTAAAATTAATAAACGTAACAGACAAATGTGGCGGCAAATTTCTCTTATACGTCAAAAAAAGGTTTTTTTTTATGATATTTTAAGGCAAACAAGTTGTCGCATTTCGTAGAGACACCAAAAGTGGTAATGGTACGTTGTCAACCTAAGCCCGAGACTCAAGTATCTTCACGCCCATATCCCCGAAGTGGTAGGCAGAGACACAACCAGGGCACCCACGACTAGCCGAAGACACTAAGTCCCACAACGTGATAGGTGGCAAGCCTATCGCCAACCGGGCACATTTCCAATTCCGAACACCTTTTTTTTTAATTATAAAATTGGAAAAATCTAATTTTCTTTTTGTTGGCCGACCCGGGATTCGAACCCGGGACCTCATGCAGTCAAGTCCAACACCCGGACCGCTAGACCACAGAGGCGATAACTCAAGCCTCGAGCTAAAGTAAGTTTGCTGGCTACTTCACCCTCCGAATCGAAACACGTCAACGGATAGCATTGACATTATTGCGGTGGGAATAGTTTAAGGCAGTGACACCAATCCGGGCGAGTAGCTTTGAAACTCCGATCCACTACTGGACATAGGCCTCCCCCAAAGAGCGCCACAAGACACGGTCACCAGCCGCTTGTATAAAATCCACGTTGCTGTGTTTATACGTGATAAGACACAAACGAGCTCTCGTTTTTCCTGTGACCAGGGTGTTTGGCCTACTGAGCAAGTCTACTACTAATTACCCTACTACCACTACGAGTTACCCTACCTTCCGGTCCGAAACATGGTAATATCAATATGGCGACAAGTTTATATACGCAGCACACTACTGACAATAAAATATAATTTATATTAACAAATCAGATGTTTTTACAAGTAAAATTTTACTAATGAATTATGCTCTTATAATTTGGTAAATCTTGTGATAATCCTTGGTTATTTAGTTTAAAGTGACATGTATGTTTAAATGTTTGGGCAAAATACAAAACATTCCTTGCTTAGAGCTTGATAACAAGTGATAGTCTATTGTCCAGACTAAGTAGCAGACAAAGGAGCTAGTCTAAATATTTTTATTATTTCTCAACATTAATATGTTAACTTTTATTGTAAGAATATTTTTCAATCATATAAAACAATTTTTTATATTTTGAATTTCACGTCATATTCAATGTCGCTGTTTATAATTATAGCTATCGGTTCAACATACGACATCAAAGACTAAGGGTATGTTCACACCTGTGTGCTTTCGATTACGCTTTCAACTTCAAATTACGTGTCAATTTTCAGTTCATTTTTCTTCAAGTGTTATGCTCTAAACAACATGCGTCTTATCTCCTACATATATGCGAAGGTAATCAAAAGTCTTGAATATAGCTTAACTATTCATTAATTCAAAACAAAAAAAACGTCAGTTAAAACCACTTCCAATGTAGTTGGAGTTTTATAAACATACTAAAATACTTCAACCAGGTATTATAGTCTTATAACACTGTGATACAGTCTGTAATATCAATTTTGTTAATAAAATTCACCAAACGAAAGAATCGAGAGAAATCATGGTATGGTAGTAGTATTTTTGTAATTATTGGATTGATTTTTAACATTAAGTGAAATCAGTCCATTGGGACATTTTATAAAATTTTGTCCAGTGAAGTAAACAAATGAAATAACCATAAATAATTCAGTGTATTTTCGTGCATTTCCTCCTTACCGCCAAATCTCATTAAATGAGCTTGAGTGATCAGGCATCCGCTGTACTTGACCCTGTACGAGACCCTGATATGACTTTCTATAACAACTTATGACTCATTTTGAATATTTTAAACCAGATCTTGTTAAATCGGGTAACTTGATGCGAATTTCAATTTGACAAATGGCAAAAAAAATGTAGGAAAATCCACCTCAGATGGATCAAATGTGCGCCAGCGGCATGCGCTGTGGTCGCTACTGGTTCTAGACTTATATGAGCAAATGAGTTATAGCTTTGTGCTATTGCTATAACCATGTGTCATGGTTATTCAGGCGAGTGTTATATGAACTGGCAATATGATTGGATAAGCACTCTAGTGTAGACATACCCGATAAATGGAAACGCGTTCAAACATAAATGGATTAAATTATACAATTTTCCATTCGTTTTGATAAAAAATCTATATTAAAATTTAAAACGGAAAGTGTATGTTATTTTTAACCATCAATAAATTAAAGCAGTTGTTTCCATTCGCAACATTTTTCGATTTCGAAGTTCTTTACGGCAGGCTTGGAAGAGATAGAGATTTTGCTTTGCAACGGAACTGAAAAATGTGTGATAGCAAAAACCGTAAGAAAAAACAATGGAATAAAACCGTTAAATGAGACGTGTGCAGATGCGACAGTTGTATACACAAGCGAGTAGTGTATAATACCTTACTCTTTCTCCCTCACTCCACCATGCCAATGCATAGTATATACTCATGAATTGTGTCGATTCTACATTAGCCGAAGGAACTTCATTCCTACCTGGTGTCCCACGATACCAAATTATATTACATCCTTTAAAAAAAAATTGTGTTGTAAAATATGGCAAAAAAACTAGCCCTACGATAAGCCCGTAGACTTTTTGTCTGACGGATCTTGTGACTGTGGCCTTTCCAATCCGGTGGCAGATTTTTAGTGTCATGGGTATGAACGCTTTGAAATGCCTCATCGCTGGTCTATGTGAAATAAACAATGATCAGTTTGTTCGACATCTGTGCATACCTTACCAAGAACTCTTTTTCATGCAGCGATATTTTTGAAGTTGGAATTCCCATTTTAGCACTCTTTACATCTAAGGTTATCATGTTAACTCTAAGTAAGAATCTGAATGGGTGTCAATTATTGATTTTATTTTTTTGGTATAATTATGTGTAAATTACATTAAAATAATGAAACTGAAGAGGGTTTATTTTCTGTTTCACTGAATTTAAGTTAAGAAGAAAAAAACATAGGTTTTATGTAAACTTGTATGCTTGTCCTAGAATTCAATTTGAGCAGTAAATACTGTGTTTTATAAAATTTTAAAAAAGATGAGTATTTTTCAACCGTCATAAACACTAATGAAAATTTGTATTTGAAGCGTACATTTGTATTTTTTGTATAAACTGTTTAAAATAGAAGCCCTTTCTTTACTCATAGATTTATTACCATTTACACCACTATGTAGGTTGGGTTTCATTGTATTTAGCTATTAAAACTGTAATGGTTACAATTATACTAGTCATTTATTATGGAATTTAAAATAATGAAACCAGGAGTTTGGGCGCAATCGTGAAAGAAGTTGGACGTAGTTTTTTCGTAACTATTGAACTTCGTTTAAATTATAAGTAAATTAGTTAATTCAGGCGGCAATTAATTCAATTCTGTTTACTTCAAGTGCACAAGTGAAACATTTACGAAGAAATTAGTGTATTGTGTCTTCAATTATTGCCGCCAAATCTCACTAAATAAGCTTGAGCAACCACCGCTTTACTCAAGACCCTGACATGACTTGGTTTTTTGATTTTCTTTTAGCTCCCCTAACTTGATTAAGGCCCTTTTGTAGTAGTTTGATGTGCATGATAGTTTTAAGTTTGTTGCACATGCAAGTGCAAATGGTTTTCTTTTTAAACTATTTCTAATTTTTGCGCATTTTTTTCATTAATTTTAACGACATTCATTGATTTCGTTCTGTTCTTGTCCAATACTGATTTGTTTCGTTAAGATGAACTAATTATAAATACTATCTTTTAACTTTTATATTGATATATTGTTTTCGTTGATATGATATTAAACACAATTTTTATTACATTTTGTTATTTTTTTATGTCTTGTGAATTTGCAATTTGTAATTAATTAATTTGCTGATAAATACATATTTTCTATTGCAGGTACTCTTCTGTAACAACCTGGTTATCCATCGGTTCAATAGTTTGCTAAGTAACTTTCTGCGTCCGCAAAGGTATTTGGTGTTTACTTTTCATTTACATTTATCTATGTTAATTTCATTTGTATTATTTGTATTTTGTGATGTATTTCTAAAGGGTTTTGTTATATATATATATATAATCTGCATTTAATGTGTTTTCTTCGAGAAGTTAGGTCAGTTTCGAAAGAAGCTTTGTATGTGTTTGTAAGTATCTTATTTTCTATTAAATTTGATTTTAGAAATCTTGTTTTAAGATAAAACTCATTTTGGGTGGAGGTATCTGGTTAGTTGTTCGCTTCAGAAAATTCAATAAAAGGAAGCAGGTCTTGTGAGCATACAATGATGCTCAATAGGCTCGTGGAGGTTTTAATCCCACTAACAGGGTCGGAAATTAGTGGTTCGCCATCTTTGAGCACTTGGGATATTACTGTGCTTGGGTTTGCTAAAGATGGTTTTGCGTCCGGGGTGTTTTCAGTAATAGACAACCGTGGCCCTTGCTATTGTGTCCTATTTAATAGGGCAGTGACTGCTGCGGGAATTGTGGTCCACATTTTCCAGCTTGGCCTAGGAATAGTTACAACATGTTGGCACCGTGTTTGTAAGCTATTCCCCGCATTTAGCTTGAAGATGTGGGCCACCGCAGTGACTGCATTTTGGCATAGTCTCCGTGCACATCTTTTTAGTGTGCCCATAATGTAGCACATGGAACGCTGTATAAGCGGTGACTGATCTTCCACTAGGACCCGCTGCATATCTGTGTGAAGGTATCCCTCACCAGTCATACGCTTTCATAATATTAGTGCAACTCGGGTGATAATATGACTAACACAAGTGTTTCGCGTTTTGCTCCTGTAAACTATTTCTTCGGTTTTGTTTGTAAAATCTTCCTCTGTTGACTTTCCTTTTAATTTTTTTAATTTTTCCTTTGTTAGTCTCCTTTCTTCTTCCACTATAACCTTACTGTCCTTTGCTTTCCTCGCGCCTTCAACTGCCAATCTCTCCTCTTTGGCTCTAACTGACTATTACCTTACTGTTCTTCGCTTTCCTCACGCTTTCAAGTGCCAATCTCTCCTCTTTAGCTCTGACTGACTTCCTTACCATCTCTTGACCATCTTCCTCCGTTTGTATTACACTTTTGATGCTACAACTATGAAATCTAGAGCGGTATTTTTAGCTGGTTTCTTTGCTGAAGGTGAACTCCTTGAAAGTGGCGTAGGTAATCTTCTTCTGTGTCTCATAGTTTTCTTCTATTTGCAGTTTTAATTTCTCAATCTTATCGTTATTTTCTCTAATTACTCAGATATGACTTTAGCATATGACCTTACGATTTATGACCTGAAATGACTTATGACTGTTAAAAAGAATTTATTCATACGGAAGTCGTGTTAGCATGGCCTAAAGGTCTTAGCTAGTCCCAGAAAGGAGCAAATTGACTTAAAAAATCTAATTAAACTATCATTGGCAGAGAACGGTCGAAAAGGGAATCCTAACTAGTTTGTGAAGGAAAGGCTGGGGAAGGCCCGCTTTTCGAGGGTTCCATCCAATCTGTAAGATAAAAGAAGTGAAAAGAACAAGCAAATTGATAAATTTTATAATATGTAATAATGCGTTTATAATATTCAATTACGTGTACATGTGATTCTTTAAATAGAATATACAACACAATATACAACAATATATAAATATAAAATGTGAGACAGTCAGGTAGAATTGGAGAATTGAGACTATGTTTTATCATGACTAAATAGGCTGATACAAGACCGAAAATTGAAGACAAAACCAGTAAAAGAAATGAAATTTTTAAAAATAATTCATACATAGTCGTAGATGCTTGTAGCAAAACTTGAAGCAATCGTGGTTATGTGATCCCCAATGCATAATAGGGAATCCAGAAAATTGTAAACCCTGGATGTAAGCACTAATTTAAATCCATCTTGCCTAAAATTTAATACGAATTCAATAATATTTGGAAGACGAATACAAATATTTCAGTATTATTTTTATTTGTTTAAACGGGCGTGAAGTTCATTAATTATATGCAATTTTGAACATTAGTTAATTCTAATTTCAACGAGGGCATTCAGTAAGAACAAGATCTAACGAAAAACGCGTTACATCTAAATACGAGTTTTAACTGTAACATTTATACTTAGTTATACATATACCTCATAACTCAGTTTTATGTAACTAATACATAGAAAGTACGAATAAAAATACGGAATTAAATATGACAAAAAAACCAGTGATAGAGGCATAACAAATATTCGTCACTTGAATGTTTGCAACCCAAGATTCAAAGATGATCAGCACCGTTCAACTTCATCAAAAAGGTTTTGAAACTAACGAACGAGATGAAGAAATTGACTCAAACTTCTTTATTTATTTTTATTTTTATGGTGTTGGAAGACTCACAAGCAGACGGATTTCTGATGGTAAGAAATTCACGCCGCTTAGAGACACCAAAGGTGGATTGCCAACGTGAGGCTGGGATGTACGACCTCGAGCAAAAATAAGTTTACCGGCTACCTTATCCTCTGAACCGGAACTCGTTAAGGACAAGAAATGATGTTATGGAGGCAGGAATAGGTAAGGCGGTGGTACCAATCCAGCCAAATCACTGCAAAACTCGAACACCTAGTCAGAATGGTGTTGGTGACGGTAAGCCTGTGCTCGTCTTTTGCCAGCCTGGCGCAGATACACACGACATGACAGATGGTATATTCTGCAAAGGAAGCTTTTCAACAAAACAACTTTTCTGACAAAAGACTTTTCTATCTTTATAATAGTTTAGATAACAAAAAATATGCTGAAAAACTGTTGAGCTAAGTTTTTAATTAAATAATGAATACCCAAAGTTTTAAGAAAGCCAATATAAAACTTGGAAACCTCAATTTGAAGCCTATCAACTATTTAATTTTAATATTTGAGGGGAAAACTTTTCAAATATAAAAGCGCGAGTCAACTTTTGAAGAATAAAAATCAAATCATTTCTGCTTCTTACGGCCAATTAGCTTTAGGTACATTCATAATAAGTAATATAGTTCAGAGAAAATGTTATTACGAGCTAACTATTTCCCGTGACCCAGGTCTCGGAAAATCTGTTCATTTAAGCTTTTCTAACGGTAAGCTGTTCAAGAGCCAATCATTGTTTGGGTAATCCTTCGATCGACTTAACTGGGTAGGGTAGCCATTAGATTTACAGAATTGGCCACAGATTTGGCCACAGAATATCTAGGCACCTATATCCTTTGTGGTGCTTATACACCACAGTTGTCTGTTACCCTCTTGTTTTCTTTCTAATGTCATACAAATCCAGTATTTTGGACATGTTTTTCAATTGTTTAAACTCTGGCTAAGCAGAGTGGTTTTGGAGATTGATTGTAGAAGTTCTGACATAGTGTAGGTATTTTAATTTGCTCAAATTTGAATGAACGAACAACTTCCTCGTGTTTTATTAAAATCATATATGTACAAAAATTAATGAACTACTTTGAGTTCATTTTGGAACTGCTGAAGAGGTTTTAAGTTAACTTGAATTAATTCAATAAAAAAATATTCGATACAGCGGTATAGCCATGAATGGCTTATTTGATTTTTTTATGTGACATGTCAGCGAACAAGCACACAGGAGAGTCCTCCTGATAGTAAGAGACAATCGTGGCCTATAGACATCATCGATGTTACAGCTGTCGCTGTCCTGAGTTTGGGATGCCAGGCCTAATGTGCAAGCATACAGCCTTACCCGGTGTCAGGGTACTCTCCGCAGCATCATGAATTAAGGCGTATCGCTAAACCAGCGATAAAAATACAAGCTTATAAACCTTTTTAAGGATTAGTGGGTCCGCACTCTGCCACTTTCTCGAAAAAGTAAGATGGTGAAAATATAGACGAGGCTTCGAAAAGTATCTTAGGCGGTGACAATTATTACGCACATTACATAAACATGATAGACATTGGCGGTAATTTTGTTGCGCACTCACTAAACTAATTTTAAGTTATCGCTGTCTTCTTTCAACGAAAGTAACAGAAAGAGACAAAACACTTTTAGTGATGTCAAATTAGACCGTACACGTCATTTCTATAGACGTTTAATCTGTCACTCAGAAAACGTTGATTAAAAGTTACATCACAATTTGACATGTTCAGACCAATCTGAATGTCTAAAATATTCCGTCTCTTTTCTTTTTGTTTAATTTGAAAAATATAGCATGCATCTAAAATAAGTTGAGTTTGTGAACAGCCGAATTACCACCATTGTATGACTCTATTACTTAGTCCGATACAAGAAATTAAACGGAAGCCCAAATTACGAAATTATATAGCCAAATTAATCGTTGAGGTAGTGTGCAGGTCTAACTACGAGTATATCAATCATCTGCAAACTTGAGTTTAATTCCCTACAGGGGTGGGCACTTGTATAATGAACATATAAATATATATATAACGGATAACTTTCCTGATGGTAAGAAATTCACATCGCCTAGAGACACCAAAGGTGGTAATGGTGCGTTGCCAACCTGAGACCGGGATATTAGGCCTCGAGCAAAAGAAAGTTTACCGGCTACATTACCCTTCGAACCGGAATACGTCAATGGCAAGCATTGGACGTTATGGGGACGTTATGGTGGCAGGAATTGGTAAGACGGTGGTACAATCCAGATGAGTCGCTGCGAAACTCTACCACCTAGTAGGATGTCACTGTGTTAGTGACGGTAAGCTTATGCTCGCCTTTTACGAGCTGCTTGGCAGGAAGGCAGATGGTCTATTCTGCAAAGGAGCCCGGACCAACACGGAGAAAAATACATACATATCTTCATACATGTACATGTACATGAGTTTCATTCGCAGCGACTCGCCCTGTTTGGTACCACCGTCTTACATATTATTCCTAAAATCATAACGTCCCCATAACGTCCAATGCCATTTCTTATTAATTTCTTCGGTAAATACCCCACATTACAACGTTATATTTTCTCAATTTGTGGTTAGATCAGTAAGGTAACTCTTGAATCTCGATTCATGCAATATTGGAAATTGGAATCGTATTTATATTGTATTTTTGAACAAAAATATTAAACGATTCCGTTATAATAATTTATTATGCCAGAGTCGTTGAAATTTTTCAGATAAATTTTAATAATACGCTGAGTTCAAGAGTACAAAATCCGATACCAATTTAAGATCTAGAATGAAATCGAGATTCATGAGTTACTCTTAATTTCGTTTTTTTTCCAGTGAATCATAGACAATGGATTGTAGACATCACCATGGCGCTTTTCTTTTCATTCGAAATTTAAAAGTTCATAAGTCTTTACACAAACAAAGGTATGAACTTTTGAAATGCAGAAAATGCATACAGCGAACGTTTGAACATACTTTATTTCAGAGAGCATAGACAAAGAGTTGATAGGGAACGGGGCACATCTTTTTGAAACAGAATAACGACGAAATTGGGGAAGTCATTATAAAGCTACAAAAGGAGCAATTAGGGATCTAGGACAGGGCTAGCCTGGACAAAAGGAGTGTACCTTATTGTTACAGCAGGGACGAGGTAAGGGATAATGGTGAGTAAATCAGCTCTGAACCGGTTCAGATATTCATATATTATAAAACTTGAGTCAGAATTGCAGCTCAAGATAAAAATTTGCAGCTCACGATTTTTGAAATTTCTCTTAATGACTGTTATCTGTGATCTATGCCTAACTTAGTGGTAGCTTATGGTAGTTAGAGTTAAAACTAATTATATTTTAAAATTTTGTTCAAATATTAAAATATAGCATGTTATAAACCTTAATAATAAATTTGTATAATTTTAGATATTTGCACACCACAATGCGGTAGAATATGTTGTTATTAACAAATATCTTTTGTAACAGCCTTTAATACACATTTTCAGCAAATAAATGAATTTCATTTTTCAAATAATTAAACTAGCTATAAATATAAATAATTTGCTTAAAAGTTAAAGTGTATGTAATTATTTTTTTTATTAATATTTAAATATTTGCACACTAAAATATGGTAGAATATGTTGATATACTTAAATATTTTTGTAACATCTCATTTACACACATATTCCGCAAATAAATAATTTTATTTCTTTCTTTCTTTCTTTCTTAACAGTGAAAGAAGAAAGAAAGTGATCCATGAAAGAAAGTGTTGGTGTTAAAATGAGAAAGGGCGTACTCTACTGGTACGACCATGTGGAAAGAATGACAGATGAAAGATTGACAAAGCAGATATACAATTAAAATGTGGATGGATGTAGATACCCGGAGAGAACAAAGCTAACATTCCACGATCAGTCAAGAGTGTCCGAAATCAGCTTGTTTGTATTAAAAAGGTAAAGAATGTGAAGGCAGCCAGACAGGTTTGTCAGAATCTTAAAGTTTGGCTCTCGACACTCTCTGCCTACCCCTTAAGGGACTTGGCGTGAAGATATGTATGTATGATTGTATTTATGTATCTATACCTAAAAGCTATAAGATTTCATTGGCTGATTTATGTTTTGATTCGAACGACAATTTATGAACTTGATTTTTGATGTTGAGCTGAACTGCCGGTTCGCAGCTCCGAATCAAGTTCGAGACTCACGAGCTGATGTGCGGTTGATGCGTTTTGATCTAGTTACCCACAACTAGTAAGGGATATATTATTTTATCTACGCGTTTTTAACTACTTTTAGCAGCTTCACTTGCGTTTGGTAGTTTTTTGGTTCGTACACAGACACGTTTTAAAAGAATTTAAGATTCAAAGCTGACAATCTTTTTCCTGTGCTATCTACAAAGTCTATTATTTTTTTAAGAATATTGTACTAATTATATCTAAAACAAAAAAAAAGAATTAACAAAATCGGTCTATCCGTTTACGCGTGATGAGATGACCAATGGAAATGGGGATTTATTTTTGTACCAGCTGTTACCTGCGGCAGTGCCCGCGTGGTAAATGGTCCCACAGGAAACTTTTTCGGGAAAAAACTGTCCTATGTGTTAATCTAATTTACCCTCCACGTGTGTGCCAAATTTCATGAAAATCGGTTTAGCAGTATTTGCGTGAAGGAGTGACAAACAAGCAAACATGCAAACTTTCGCATTCATAATATTTATGTAATAGGACAGGATGGAAAGATTAGCTATCCACTCAAACTTCACCCATTCTGTGCCATATGATTTTTGTTTAATTTAAAATATATTTTTTGTGCTTATTTTTTATGTTTAAACAGTTTTTTTTTAATATTCCGGGATTAGACGAATCCAAAAACAATACTAATAATAACATAAAATTATCAAACAGTTCTCAAATTATTCTAAATTCTTTATTCTCTATTCTAAAATTATTATGTTGTACAAATTTACATACATACATATCTTCACGCCAAGTCCTTTACGTAGTAGGCAGAGAGTACAGAGTACCAAATCTCATGATGCTTGAAGACTTTTCTGGCTTCCTCTACATTCATTACCAAATATACAGTTATACTCTTGTTCATGACTAATATGAATGTTTCTTGATATATAATAATATCCAACGTCTTTAAAATAACATCATATGTTATTCTGAAGCTACAAGTATTGTAATAAATCCGGTTTTATTTTATTTTTGCATAAAGACCAGCCGACCAGGAGAACTTGAACAACTACTAAAAGTTTATATGGATTAAAAAACGAATTGTTTTTCTCATTTTCCCTGCTATCCGGTTATTTTCTTTTCATAAGAAACTTTTCCCAACAGTTTTTAATATAACAAAAAGTAATTAACAAAATAAGTCCATCCATTTAGACGTGACGCGATGACCAAGAAAAATGGGGATTCATTTTTATAAATAACATGTAGATCTTAATGTGTCCATATAAATATTAAAATTAAATGAACTTTTTTTAATTTTTTCACTTGTTTGGTACTTGGTATACATATTCAAATTTGCTTAGAAATAACTTATTTTGTCACAAGCAACAAAAAATATTACAACAAAAAAAAACATACAAAAAATTCATAACATGATTCAATTCGTAAAAATATATAATTTTATGAATTTCATACCTCAACACTTCCACTAATATTGTTATTTTTAGAAAACCTGTTTAGAAAGCCTCACTATCTATGCATCGAATTAGTAATTATTGTTTGTAAATGCTGTTGGTTTTTATAATAAACTAGATGACCCGGCGAACTTCGTTCCCTAGTTCAGTTTGTATGGCAAAAAATAAAGTAATGTTTTTTCCTGATTTCCTTGCAATATTCCCTTTTTTTCTATTCATAAGAACCTTCTTCTGACAATTATTAACACAACAAAAAAAATAATTAGCCAAATCAGTTCAGTCGTTCGGAAGTTATGCGCTTACTAACACATTTAGCAATTCATTTTTAGGGTTCCGTACCCAAAGTGTAAAAACGGACCCTATTACTAAGCCTCCTCTGTCTGTCTGTCTCCAAGCTGTATCTAATGAACTTTGATAGTAGCTAGAAAGCTGAAATTATCAGAAGT
Organism: Calephelis virginiensis; assembly: GCA_002245475.1. Classification (NCBI taxonomy): domain Eukaryota; kingdom Metazoa; phylum Arthropoda; class Insecta; order Lepidoptera; family Riodinidae; genus Calephelis; species Calephelis virginiensis. The sequence goes on from NJDC01004505.1 coordinate 22,135, forward strand.
GACAACCAAAACAAAAAAATTAAAATTAATAAAATATTAACGTGAGTCCCCATACAATAAACGTGTTTTTTTCCGCATTTTTTGCTCCATATTAAAAAAGGTAACAGGTAGACGCTTCAAATTTTCACAGAATGTTTACTAGTAAATTACTTTTCAAAGTAAATAATTATAAAAAAATATTAAAGGGGGGCTCCTACACAACAAACCTAATTTTGAATAGAAGAGGAGACGGAATCCTTTGTGTGCAAGTCCGACTCGCACTTGTTAAATTATAGAAAATAAAATGCGGAAAGAATGAAAATGAGTACTCCGTAGTTCAAATTTAAGGGTTTCACAAGCGAGAGACGAAGTTTGCTGGCTCAATTCATGTCTGAGGTTATTTCTTAATTGTAATGAAATATCCTAAAGAATTGCTTTTTGGTTATTATGTTTGACAATTACACGGGATTGTTATTATCGACCCTTATGTGCCTTTGTCGAAAACAGACTGTAATGTATGATTTAAACCTTCAATAGGCAATGTTTAACATCAAACGATGCCACTTTCACCAAGTGCCACTTGATGTCCGTCAGTATTGACGACTTAAGTGGATTCTTAAGCCCAATCGGACGTTTCTGAGTATGTTTGAAAGTGATCGTTATTGTGGTTTTTTTTTCTGGTTTTGGGTAATCGATTTTATTTACACTCCTGTCTTAGAAAAGTAAATTATGGAAAAGGTGAATTTATAATACCGCATCCGTGGTTTAGGTCTGGTATCGGACTTGACTTCTCGAGGTCCCAGGATCGATTCCCGGGTGATGCAACAAAAAAAATGAAAACGGAGATTTTCAATTAAAATTTTAAGTTTAAAATGAGTATTTCCAATTTTCTAATGCAAATGACATTGCCCGGGATTGGATATTTGCCCAGTGTCCTCGGTTAGACTTGGGTGTCATGGTTGTGCCTCTAAATAACCTTTCAGGGATACGGGCGTGGAGATACTTCCTTATTTTACTTATAATATTGGGTTTTGCTTCTTACTGTTTACACACAGGTAATACTTAACAATCTATTTTAACCATCTGTGTACAGATAAATTAAGAACTTCCTCCTTTTTGCAGTTGTAATTTTTGTAAGTATATTCACGCCCATATCCTCGAAGTGCTAGGCAGAGACACAACCAGGACACCCCCGACTAGTCGAAGACACTAAGTCCCACAATGTAATAGATGGCAAGCCTGTCGCCAACCGAGGCACATACCTAATCCCGAGCAACTTTTTTTTAATTACAAAATTGGAAATACCACATTTTCTTTTTGTTGCCCGACCCGGAATTCAAAACCGGGACCTCATGAAGTCAAGTCCAATACTTGGTCCGCTAGACCATATAGGCGATGTTTTATTGTACGTTCGTTAAGCTATTACTTCTTTTTTGAGTTGCGCGATCAGGTAATCGAATCTAGGACCTCAGGTAGTACCTTCACGCCAACAACAAGACCACAATGACATGTGTGTGTTCAGTAAAGCGAGACAGTATTTCGAATCGACCCATCGCTTACAACTATACAAAGCGCAAATTCGGCCTCATATGGAGTACTGTTCTCAACTCTGGGCAGGGGCTCCACAGTACAAGCTCCTTCCGTTTGACAGCATTCAACATAGAGCAACTCGAACTTGGCGCTGCGTAGAAATGTTGGGTTCCTCAGTGTTGTCTAATGTTCTGAGGAGTTGTTTGGTTTAATTCCAGCCGCTGATTTCCACCTTTGGACATCGCAACAGAGTTTGAAGTATTATGCCCATCATTTTGATGCGTGGGGACAACTGTGCCATTCCGAACACATTTTTAACTCGCACAACACCTTTGTGGAATCAGTTACCGAGGGCGGTATTCCCAAACAGCTATGACTTAGGGACCTTCAAGAAAAGAGCGTACTCATTCCTTAAAGGTCGGCACCGCATCTGTGATTCTCCTGGAGTTGGGCGCTGGTGAGCACTTTCCGTCAGGTGACCCACTTGCTCGTTTGCCTCCTCTCGTATAAAAAAAATGACAGTTACTATATAAAAAAGGCAGACCTAGTATGTGTGTCAATTTTTAACTTAAAACTTCCAATTTTGTCTATTATTTTTTAATTCATTTTTTTTAACTGACTCGATAAAAAGAAAGAGGTTCTCAATTCGACTGTATGTTTTTTTCTATGTATGTCTATGTATATTACTGTGGCAACAGCCAACTGATTTTGATGATTCTTTTTTTGAGTTGTTCGACCTGTTAATCGAACCCGGTACCTCATGTATTCCACGCCGACACCATTAGACTACAAAGACTATTACTATATAAATTAGAAAGCAGGTTAGTCAACTAGTACATGTGTCAATTTTAAACATACGAGTAAAAAGTCAATTGTGCCTATTATTGCAAGCGTTTTTTAATTCATTTTTTTTAACTGACTCGATAAAAAGGAAGAGGTTCTTAATGTGACTGTATCTTGTTTTATTTTTTTTAATGTTTATTACGCGATTACTCTATCAAGAGCCAACCAATTTTGATGGTTCTTTTATAGAAAGATAGGGCATGATTTTGAGATGATGCCATATTAATTTTATTATGATCGTACTAGTAGTTTTTTAGTTACAATAAAATTAAAAGTACAAAAATTTATCATCAATGTCGTCAAAATAAGCGGAAAATGTATGCATTGTTAAGTATAACTCTAAAACTACTAGTAGGACGTTGATAAAATTTATGCAAAACATGTTTCGTAAAAATAATTATCAAATCGCGACGTTTTGTAAAATGAAATGAATGGCTGGAGTCGGTTTATGCAGTTTTACTTAATTTTAATTCGCCTCTGTGTTCTAGCGGTTCAGTTGTCGGACTTGACTGCGTGATGTCCCGGGTTCGATTCCCGGGTCGGGCAACAAAACCAATTTTCTATTTAAAAAAAAATTACTCGGTATTGGATACGTGCACGGTTGGCGATAGGTTTGCCACCTATCACATTGTGGGACTTAGTGTTTGGGCTAGTCGTGGGTACCCTAATGGTGCCTCTGCCAACCACTTCTGGTATATGGGCGTGAAGATACTCTTTTCTTACTTAATTATCTTTTCACCTAGAACTTGCTATTATCGTGTTCCGTTCATTTCTATATGTTTGCCTTCTAATCTATAAAACCTTATTATTATTTACATAATTTTAATATGATATGTAAATCTAAAAGTCAATCAAAACAAAACTTCTCTAAACTTCGAAACACATTCGAATTCAAATACAGTCAATACGTGGTTTCAGAGAGCAATTTCCTACTCGTAATATGAACTTGCTGAAAGTTCTGAATAAGCGACATTCAATCGGTCGTTTATCCTACAAGCAACACAAATAGCTTTTTAACCGACTCCAAAGAGGAGGTTGCCAATTCGATTGTATGTTTGTCTTTCTAGTTTTTTGCTCGTTTGTTTCGCGTTTACTCGTGAACGGGTTTTAAAGTTTCTTTTACGTCATCCTTTAATCATAATCTGAGCAGTAGTTGCAGCAGTTGCCGGCCCACAGGTTCTATAGAATACAGATTTATATGCAAAAAGTAGGAGCATATTTCACGAAGCGTTTTACACCCGCGGCGTCCGCGGTTGTTTGCGGTACCCGCGGCAGCGACCGCCCGCAGATCGTACAAGTTTCGAGCGATGATTTCAACAGCGATGGTTATGTGACCGCACAAACTAGCGGTCTCGTGAGTTTTGAAATAAAACCGCAGTTCCGGGACCGCTACGGGCGCGGGTAAAAACCGCTCCGTGAGTTTTAGCCTTAATAAGTATCTTCACGCCGATATCCCCGAAGATTTAGGCAGAGGCACAACTAGGACACCCACGACCAGCCGAAGATACTAAGTCCCACAATGTGATAGTTGGCAAGCCTATCGCCAACCGGGGACATATCCTATCCCGAACAACCTTTTTTTTCATTAGAAAATTGGAAAAACCCAATTTTCTTTTGTTGCCCGACCTGGGATTCGAACCCGGGACCTCATGCAGTCAACTCCAACAACTGAAGCGCTAGACCACAGAGGCGAAAACACACCACTTACACTGAGCAAAGTACTACAAGGTTCAACCAGTATTACGATGTGATACGGACTATAAAATCAACTTAACATTACTCCAACGTTATTCTATATTTATAAATAAGACGGATAGGATGGTGCACAATATTTAAATTCTAAGTTTACAAAAGAAACTAAAATTACCACATAATTGTTAAACTACTTAAGTAACTACAACAAAGATTTGTAACAAACTAGCTGTTGCCCAAGTGGTTACCGGTGGGACCGTGTGGTACATTTTTATACCATAAAAACTAATCTATGATAATCCAAATAACTCTCTATGTGTGTGCCAAATTTTATGAAAATCATTTTTGCGGTTTTTCGTGAAGGAGTAACAAACAAACATACAAACTTTCGCATTTACAATATTGATAGGATATGTACATAGTATTAATTGTTATATTTATATATGCTTAAGCCAGGGATCGGAAAACACGTTCATTTGATCACCATTATGAAATGATTAACCAACATTTGGTTAACTGTCTGAAAATGTTACAGATCAAAGTAGTTAACAGGCTATACATGTTAACCGAATCAAAATGGTTAACCGAGTTAGCCTGTTAATCAAGACGAACAAGTTTATCAATCAATATGATTATACACGTTAATGTTCATAACCATTATAATATGATTAACCATTCATTTGTCAACTATCTGAAGAGCTTACCTATATAAAGTGTTAACAGGGTAAACCAATGATATTACATACAAACAATGATACGT
>NJDC01004505.1:29219-50284 GCA_002245475.1 Calephelis virginiensis
GCCTGTATTGTTACACTCGGCGTTGATATTTCGAGTGATGTTTAATTTCGTGGTCATCTTGAGGAGAAGGCTAAAATAGCCTCTATAAAGCTTAGTGTGCTAAGTAAAGCGATGTCTCGCTAGCTCGCTATATTTCAAGTCGACCCATCACTTACAAAGCGCGAATTCGGCCTCATATGGAGTACTGTTCTCAATTCTGGGCAGGGGTTTCACACTACCAGCTCCTTTCATTTGAGCGCATTCAATGTAAAGCAACTCGAATTGTCAAAGATCACAAAGTTGCGTAGAAACGTTGGTTCCCTCAGTGTCTTCTACCGCATCTGTCGTATGGAATGCTCTGAGTAGTTGTTTGGTTTAATTGCAGCAGCAGATTTCCAACTTTGGACATCGCGTCAGAGCTTAAAGTATCATGCCCTGATACTTTAAGCTCTGACGATGGAGGCCTAGTTTGAAATTCCATGTCCAATTTTATCCTTAGGCCAACTCTTGCCACCGAAATCTCCACAACCAGGTTCTTTGTATGAAAAAAGCAATGAATGTGAAAGTAGCTCGTGACACTTGGTACTTGATATTCTCTGCCATCCCAGCAAGGAACTTGTTGTAAATATATGTATAGCATTTTATAAAGAAATAGTTAAAACCCAATATTTATTTTAAATTTCTTAGAAAAACTACTCTAACTCCTTTATAAGTTTGTTAACGCGAACTGGTCCATGCGTAGACGCAATCTGAATTTTGTGGACGCAAACTGGCGCAATTGCCTTATTTTAGTTATTAAAAAAACCCTAAACATTTAGGCTAAAACTTCATCCTAAAATAGACTAAACTACATATGGTTATTATGGTTTTGGTTATGGTTACAATATTGGGGAATTCGAAATTAGATCTAGGACATTTTTATATTTTCCCTCAAATTTGCAAACTCCACTAAGTGGACGAGAACTGGCGAAAAGACCCACTTGATTTCGCTCCATCTCATTAATTAAGTACCTAACTAATTATGTATGTATTTACGATGGGGTAGTATGGTATATTATTATTTGCTTGCATATATTAAAAAAACAACAGAAAAAAGTAATTGAGATAATTCACAGAAGGTCGCAAATTAAGTAAATAAACAAGCAGTAAAAAGTACTTGTAAAAGAGCGGGTAGAACGCAGCGTGGAATGCTACGTAGAAAGAAGTATTATATTATTATTATATGTACGAGTATTGTTCGGCGGTTCAGCGCATGCAGCAAATGAACGATACAAAGACGCACCGCCGCGCCGTCTTTGTACATATTAGGTACATATGCAGCAAAGTTAGTCAAATAGCATAAACGTGATATTTGTATATGTATTGCAATAAATGTATGAAAAATCGATTTTTGACCTTGGAATATGTTTGTTTGGTATTATGAATGATAAACGCTTAATTTTAGTAAACACCTGTAAATTTGTTAACGCTAAAACTGTCAGATTGTTCTGTTGACTCTAATCATATCACTCTGGTAACAGATAAAACAGAAACGGTTCGTGTCATTAACACAACTTTGGTTAACACTGTTAGCTGACGTGTAAACACTAATCATATAGCTCTGTTAACACTAACCATATTACTTTGGTAACAGATAAGTGGTTTTAACCAACAGTTTCGCTCAACCAAAATAATACGTAACTGGTTACAGTGGTTAACATTTTTGAATTTGGTTTTTAACAGAAACGGTTTGGGTTATTAACACAATCAATCCGATCCCTGGCTTAAGCACATTAATATTATACATGAAGCAAAAATTTTAGACTCCTTTTTTTACTAGTACTACACGGAGAAGTGCAGAACGCTAATATTTTTAATGATAATGTTAATAAAGAGCATTAATTCAAAAAATAAAACATTACACGTACTACCATGCAATTAACCCACACAAACAAATATATTGATGATAACGATAAAAGATAACGGATGGCGCATTTACTATTCATAAAGTTTCCAATTCCATCCGAATCCAAAACAAGGAGCAAGGAGATTTTCAATTCGACTGATTTGTTTTTGTATGTTTGTTATGGGATTACTCCGGCAATAGTTAACCGATTTTAATGGTTCTCTTTTAGAATTATAGGTTATGATTTCGAAGTGGTCCCAATTAAATTTTATTATAGACTAGTGGTTTTTGAGTTATATTTAATGATCCATATATTTTTCACTTATTTCTACGACCTCATGAATGATAAAGTCGTCAAGATAAGTGAAAAATTAAGTAAGACTCGACAGCTACTAGTAAGATATTGATAAAATAGCTGTGGAATTATTTTGAAACCATTTTCATATTTCGAAAAAAGAATAATAATCAAATAATGCTCATAAATAAATAACCCAGTACGCTCAAACTATTCAAATTCATTTTATGTGAGATTTTCATACTTTTTATTATGTTCTGTATTACAATTTCATATGACAATATTTCTGGTCGCCCTTGTGGTCTAGCGGTCCGGGTGTTGGACTTGACTGCATGAGATCCCGGGTTCGAAACCGGGTCGGGCAACAAAAAGAAAATTGGGTTTTTCCAATTTTCTAATAAATAAAAATGTTGCTCGGGATTGGAAATGTGCCCGGTTTGCGATAGGCTTGCCACCTGTCACATTGTGGGACTTAGTGTCTTCGACTAATCGTGGTTGTGCCTCTGCCTACCTCTTCGGGGATATGGGCGTGAAGATCTTTTTTTTTTATTTCTTGTAGAACTCCGCTGCAATGAGTAGCCCGCATTTTATTCAATTTTATTAACACTTTTTATAGTCTGTGCATTTTGACAACTAGTTAGAAATTGAATGGAAAAAATAAATGTCACCTATTTTCTTCGTATTTTTTGCCTACTACTTTGTAGGGCGCAATGGAGTAACACATTGGTATAACTGTTCTCACTTCTTTGCTAGTGCTCTCCAGTATAAGCTTCTTACCTCGGACGGAATCCAGCGAATGGCGAGTCGAATTATTGGCGACCCAAGTCTCCAAACAGCTCGACCCTTTGGATTTGTACAGAGACGTGCTCCTTTAGCGTTTCCTATCGCCTCTGTTATGAATAGTACTCTAACGGGTTCCAATCAATACCTGATGCTGAATTCCACATTCGAACATTATCTAAAGGAAGAGTATTTCATAGTCGAATCCCAGGTTTTTTATGATATTGCAAGGCACATGAGCAGTCGGATTTCTTAATGGTACAAATTTTATGCCGCCAAGAGACACCAAAGGTGGTAATAGTGCGTTGCCAACCTAACATTCAAAAATTCACCCCTGACATCTTGATATATGGCGTTCATCTCCTATGCATTCCCATTTTAAATAAGTGTGAGATTTGTGAGAAAAAGTAAGATAAATACTCGTAGATAGTTAAATTCTAAGATATCATTTTTAATTGTATTAAATCTATTTACTACTTATGGCCTCTGTCTATCTTCCGGTCTAGCGGTTCAGTTGTCAGACTTGACTGCATGAGATCCCGGGTTCGACTCCCGGGTCGGGCAACAAAACGAAAATTTGATTTTTTCAATTTTCTAATAAAAGAAAAACGTTTTTCGGGATTGGATACGTGCCTGGTGGGCGATAGGCTTGCCACCTATCATTGTGGGACTTAGTGTTTTCGGATAGTCGTGGGTGCCTCGGTTATGCCACTGCCTATCAGCGGGGATTTGGGCGTGACGATACTTACATACTATTTATATTGACTGTAAACTAGTTTATTTGTTTTTCGTATTAATTTGACAAATTGTACCCCTTATTGGCAGAATATAGAGCTCAAATCGATTTTGTGACCAGTTAGCTACATAGCTACATACTTGGTACATACCTATATTCGACGAACAAATAAATTATGAAATTGTGAAATAGATTTTTTTACATCGCACACCAGTGATTTCAAAAACATTACACTTTGAGGACCTCCAAGAAAAGAGCTGATTAAAAAGGACGGCAAGCGCAACTGTGAGGCCCTTGGTATTTACAGCAGGTCGTGGGCGGCGAAGGTCACTCTACAACAGGTGGACCGCCCGCTCCTTTACTAGCTATTTCGTATTTAAGCTTCCTTTGATATAAACTATTTTCTATTTTATTTAAGAGAAGTCATTAGAAGAAGATCAAACACAAACACAATACAATTCCCGTGTTGGTCGGGGCTCCTACCTGCCTGCCTTCCTGCCAGGCACGTCGTAAAAGGCGAGCATAGGCTTACAGTTACTAGCACCATACACATAGGTGGAGTTTCGCAGCGACTCGTCCGGATTGGTCCTATTCCTGCCGCCATAACGTCATGAGGTGTTCCGGTTTGGAGGGTAAGGTATCCGGTAAACTTACTTTTGCTGGAGGCCTAACATCCCGGCCTCAGATTGGCAATGCACCATTACCACCTTCGCTGTCTCTAGGCGGAATGAATTACTTACCATCAGGAAATCCGTCTGCTTGTTTGCCTTCCAATAACATAAAACAAAAACCATTATTGAATTAGTTTTTTTAAATTCCGTTGAATAGCCGTAAAACAGAATAATGTGAGCAGTAAAATTCAGCAATATTAATCACTAGTACAGTGACAGTTTAATACGAAATTGGAATGAAATAACTATAACTGTAAATCCAAAACGAGACCCTGATTTGGGGATAAAATTAATGATTTATTTCCCTTCATATTGGATCTCTATTGTAGATTTATTTTAATTGATCACTGTTTAGGTGAAGGGTTTAATATTTTATTAGTTGTTATAAATGGGTTTAACTAAATCTCGTTTTTAATCGACAACAACAAGTCCACTAATAGTCTCATCGCCGCTGTGGTTTAGCGGTTCAGGTGTTGGATTTGACTGCATATCCCGGGACTGGCTCGAATTCCGGGTCGGTCTACAAAAAGAAAATTTAGTTTTTCCAATTTTCTAAAAAAAATGTTGCTCGGGATTGGATATGTGCCCGGTTGGCGATAAGCTTGCCACCTATCACGTTGTGGGACTTAGTGTCTTCGGCTAGTCGTGGGTGCCCTGGTTGTGCCTCTGCCTACCTCTTCGGGGATATGGGCGTTAAGATCCTTTACTTTACTTTAATAACTTGTTATAAATTGGTTTAACTAAATCTCGTTTTTAATCGGCAACAAGAAGTCCCATCCGTAATGTACTCCAAGTTTTTCTGTTGTTCTTGTATGTTGGTCACGCGATTACTCCGAAAACAATTAATGGGTTTTAGTGATTCTTTATTCAAAACGGTAGGCCGTGATTAAGACAAAGTTTTCTTGAAAACGTGATAAAGATTTGATAAGTGGTTTTTGAGTTAAAAAATATGCATTGTACTAAAAAAATGCAAATTATATATAATAATTTCAATGTTTGGTCATTTAAATACAAATAAAATACGCATTATTTTGACCCTGTCGTTGCTCGAGGGGTTAGCGTATACGTCTAATTCCATTGACCATTTTCGAGGCTCCGGCTTCATTCCAGGTGGGGTCAGGCATTTATGTGATAAACACATGAATGTCCGCATTGGTGCATTTGGATGATGGATTGCCTCGTGTTGGTCCGGGCTCCTTTGCAGAACAGACCATCTGCCTTCCTGCCAGCCAGCTCGTAAAAGGCGAGCATAGGATTACCGTCGCCGATACCGTGACAACCTACAAGGTGGTAGAATTTCGCAACGATTCGCCCGGATTGGTACCAGGCGAATCGTTGCGAAATTCACGTTCAGATGTCACGGTGTTAGTGACAATAAGTCTATGCTCGCCTTGTACGAGTTGCCTGGCAATAAGGCAGATGGTCTATTATGCAAAATAGCCCGGACCAACGCGTGGAATATTTATAATGACCCTTTTAATCTTTGCTTTTCTCTTATGTTTCTTGGCAAATATAAAACATTTGTGAACTGTCTGAAATAAGGTCAACAATATTGCAATATGAATATTAGATTGCTCTGTCACTGGGATATTTATTACTCGTCGAACTTCCATTTCAGTGATTAGCGATTACACGGAAAACCTATTTGGCCGATTCATCTGTTAGAGGAAGTTATTATTGGCATGTATTTCACGCCTAATCCTTTGGCGTTTGGTTAGTGCTTTATATTAAGTATTTTAATTAAAATTTTAAATATCTGATTTTATTGAAAAATCACATTGTATATAAGGAAAATTGGGTTTTTTCAACTTTCTAATAAAAAAGTGTTGCTCGGGATTGGAAATGTGCCCGGTTGGCGTTAGGCTGGTTGTGGGTGCCCTGGTTGTGCCTCTGTCAACTTCTTCGGGGATATGGGCGTGAAGATACTTTTACATTGTATATTCATGTCGCTATAATGATTGTCATGTTCCAGTTTGTATGGTATGGTAGCGGTTGACATTTAGGCTTAACATTCCGGCCACAGGACAGCGACGTACCTAAAACATCCATGGTGTCTATAGGCTACGGTTATCTCTCACCCAAGCCTCAGAAAACAGTTGTGCTCGTACGTCAATAAAAAAAACAACGGGTTGCACTCCGGGAGTACCGGCAGAAGTAAAAACTTGAATGTTAACGTTGTGCATTTTTGATATTTTGTAATGGTAAGGGAATAATTTTGCACAAATTGTTTAATTTATTAGTATGAAAGTAACAATAATTTATGTGGTAGAATACAATATTCATTTCTTGCGTTATCGTACATAAACATGATAACACGAACATTCGCGCAAGCGCCCTGCGCCGTCTTACAAATTTTCGTCTCACGAAATTTCAGGTCACGTGTCCTGACGCGAGTTTACAAGTTTTTACCCATTCCAAAAAAAGTGCGCAACGCCGCTTAAAAGTTTTCAGTTTCAAAAAAAGATATATACAGGGTTACTGGTAACTAACGCATAACCATCCTGAAACTAGTACATCAAAAGGAACAACTTTTGTTCTACAACTTTCAGAAAATCGCAAAAAAAAGAATTTGGTTCTTCATACATTTTATCAGAGGACGATGAACTTTTTGTATTGAGAACAAAATTTTTTTTCACATTTTCTAAAAGTTGGAGACCAAAAGTGGTTTTTTTTATATTTGATATTTTCCATCGTCGGCGCTTGGTAAAACTTCCAAATATTCATATTTTTAAAGAAAGATACACTTGTACTGTTTTACTTATCACTTATAATTTATTACTTTGTAATTAGTAGCCTACCGGCTTCGCTTATACAGCATCATCAGGGCTAAAACTTAAACTACTCAACAATATTATTTTTGATGTGTTACTATAAATATGTAATATAAATTTATAAATATGTAATATAAATTTATAGTTACACATCAAAAATAATATTGTTGAGTAGTTTAAGTTTTAGCCCTGATGATGCTGTATAAGCGAAGCCGGTAGGCTACTAATTACAAAGTAATAAATTATAAGTGATAAGTAAAACAGTACAAGTGTTTCTTTCTTTAAAAATATGAATGTTTTTTTTATGTACTAAAGCCGCATTAGAAAGGTTATGCGTTTACCATAACCCTGTAATTCCGATTCGTTCGTCCATCCGTCGAGTTCGTCTGCCCGTCCGTTTGCATGTCGTACTCACTTTATTAATTGACTCGAAAGAAAGCAAATGTTCTCAATTTCCCCGCCTTTGTTTTTGTATATTCGTTACTTCATTACTCGGCTAACAAACATCCGATGTAATGGATCTTTTTTAAAAAGATAAGTCAATGTTTCTAGGTGGTCTAATAATAGTTTTAACGTCATCCGACTAGTGTTTTATGAGTTATAATTAATAGTTATTTATTTAATAGTAAAAAATAAGGACATCTAGCCAAATATCTCAATTTTTTTTTTAACCCTCCGTCTGCAAGCCCGTGTTGAACGTAACGTTTTATTATTATTATTGATATATCTCAAGAGTCAGCATTTCTATTACATTTGTACTCTAGTACTAAGTTGAACTAAAATTCATAAGGTCTGGGTTTTTATTTCTGGATCGAAAGATAAAAAATGTGTTTATTTTTTAAATTAAAGAAAAACCAACTTTGACCAGAATTGGACAAGTTTAAGTGTAGCTAGCGATGAGTTTGCCACTGTTACATTATTGAACTGAATAGTACCTTTGATTTTAAAGCCCGGTGAAGTTGTAAAAACCACGAGGTTGGCAACATATGGGTCTTTAAAAAAAACCCTTTGATTAATTGTGAGTGGCCTTGTTGTCCTCTACCTTATTTTGAATAATACAGGCGTAATAAACTAACTTTCTAAAGAGGAAGCTAAAAAAACAAGAAAACGTGTTCAAGCCACAGCTAGTGTCAAAGGTCTGCAAATTTCATGCTCCTTAGCTTTTTGCATTAATATCTTTGTATATTTATGAAAGTTAATTTATGTACAAGTTAACCGACCACGAACCGGAACACAACAATGCTAATGACTGTCGTTAAGGCGGTAAAATAGGCACAGTTATCTCTGCTTGAAGATAATTCATAATATATTTTTGGCAGAAGGTTTTTCGTTTAAGCATATTGAAATACATATTGATTTGCTAGTTGATACAATATAAATACCATAATAAATTTAATAATTTCACCCAGCCCCAGAACTGTAGTCATCTCAACTTTCATAGCACAAATGCCTGTCCTCGTCGATAATTGAACCCGAGCCTCCATGTTGGTCGGTGTTATTAGGGTTAGCTAACCCCTCGACCAACGAGGCGATCAAAGAAAATCATAATAACAACAGTAATATGCACTGGCTGCATCTTTTATTAGATTTGAACGTTCAACTTCTCTCGTAAAATACGAGTACTATAAAACTTTTATTGGCACTGAATTCTAAGGTAATATGAACATTTTAAAAATATTATTATTTATTTATTTTTATTTATTTTATAATATTGGAAGGCAAACAAGCAGACGGATTTCCTGATGGTAAGAAATTCACGCCGCCTAGAGACACCAAAGGTGGTAATGATGCGTTACCAACCTGAGGACGGGATGTAAGGCCTCGAGCAAAAGTAAGTTTACCAGCTACCTTACCCTCCAACCGGAGCACGTCAACTGCAAGCATTGACGCTATGGCGGCAGGAATAGGTAAGGCGGTTGTACCAATCCGGGCGAGTCTCTTCGAAACTCTAAACCTAGAAAGATGTCACGATGTTAGTGACGGTAAGCCTATGCTCGCCTTTTACGAGCTACCTGGCAGGAAGGAAGATGGTCTATTCCGCAAAGGAACCCGGACCAACACGGGGAAAAATAAATATTTTTTAGTTTTTTTATGATATTAGAAGGCAAGCAAGCAGACGGATTTCTTGAGTATAAGAAATTCATGCCGCCTAGAGACAGCAAAGTAATGTTCAAAAAACACCAAAGGTCGCTTTTCATGATTCTGTGCTTATCCTAACTTAACATGTAGAGTTGGGTAGGTATATCAGAAACATCATGATAGTAGCATAAATGCTGTCGAAATAAGAGCGCTACGAAAAATCTGTGATGTAACGCTCGCTGACCGCATTCGTAACAGTGAGATCCGAGGAAGAGTGGGATTGAAACAAACTGATAATGAGAAAGGGCATACTTTGCTGGTTCGGTCATGTAGAAAGAATGACAGATGAAAGATTGACAAAGCATATATTGTTATAATACAGGAGTCGAAGATATAACCTCCACCTTTTTCAAAATCGGTTAAAAATTTAATTGATCATCAACTTCCTGTTTACTTAATCGCCTTTCTGGTCTAGCAGTCTGCCGTCGGACTTGACTTCATGAGGTCCCCGATTAGATCCCCGGGTCGGACAACAAAGGAATCAAAAAAAAAATATTTTCAATTTCCTTATAAAAATGAAGTTGCCCGGGATTGACTATGTGCCCGGTTGGCGATGAGATTGCCGCGCAGTCGTGGGTGCTCTTGTTGTGTCTCTGCCTACTACTAGGGCGTAAAGATATATTTTTAAAGTTCCTGCTTTTGAAATAATAGTACGAAGACGACTCTGTAATAAGAGTCTCTGAAACCGGCGTGTTTTTATGGAAAAGTTTAATAATGTGAGGGAAGCGGGGCAGGTCCTCAAAGTTTGTAATATTTGACACTCGATACTCTCTGCCTACACGTTAGGAATTTGGCATGAAGGTAAGTAAGTATGCCTCAGTAACAGATTAGCTTCTCTACCATTAACCAGTGCTGGCGATTCTATTGTTATTCAATTTTGTACATACATACATATCTTCACGCCAAGTCCTTTACGGGATAGGCAGAGAGTATCGAGTGCCAGACCTCACGATCCTGACAAACCTGTCTTGCTTCCTTCACATTCATAACCCTTTTCATACAAAACGCCGGTTTCGGAGACTCTTGACACCACCCTCGGATAATATCCGATTGATCTGATCGTGAAATGTCAGCCTTGGTCTCCCCGGGTATTTTGTCAACCCCGGGTCAATTTTGTCCTCGTAAATATGAAATACCGAAATGGACAGATCAACTGCGTACTACGAGTGAAATATTATCATGACCTGAATGTGTATGTCAGATGAGAGATACCTAATGCTATGGCTAGATTTGTTGGCTGGATGCCAGACTTTGAAGCGGGTAGCGTTTTAGGGTTATGTTGATGATATGGTAAGAGAAGACTGTTCGAAAGAAACAGGTTTTTTTGTAGCAGTGACAGATTTTGATGTTTAGTTAAAAATCTTAAATATCTGTACAGTATCCTCAATAAATAATAATGTCGAATTTTATATCTTAAACTTAACAAAACTGTAAAAATTCGAGTTCAATTTCAATAATTATGTCATTCAGTACACAGAAATTTAGTATTTTCGACTTCATTAGGGTTCAATTAGCAAATTCAATTTTGGTAGTAATGGGACTAAGAAAATACGTTTTTTTCAAATAAAAACAAAAAAATCCTGTTATGAATGGCGGAGAAATCGTGAAAAGTATTTAAAATAAGAGTGAAAATATGACATGTCTTTTCGAAGTGTGTTAAAAATAAATTATGTATGTTTGTTGTATGTTTTATTTTCATGTTTAAAAGGTTAAAACGATTTTAATGAATTTGAGCGTAAAATACCTATTTTGGACATATGATAATTCCAGTCGCGGGCTACAGCTAGTAGTAGTAGTTAAAAGTAAATGTGTTATTGATTTTGACAAATCTTTTCTTTTACGATATTGGAAGGTAAACAAGCAAAGTTGGTAATGGTGTGTTGCCAACCTGAGGCCGGGATGTTAGGCCTCGAGGAAAAGTAAGTTTACCGGCTACCTTACCCTCCAAACCAGAACATGTCATGACGTTATGGCGGCAGGAATAGGTAAGGCGGTGGTACCAATCCGGGTGAGTCGCTGCGAAACTCTACCACTTAGTCAGATGTCACCACACACATACCTCACACACACCACAGACCATAAACCCGACTTTTTATTTTTGCTATAAGACGTTGCTCCGTAGATACTAAATCTCAAGATTTCGAAACCTAAGTTTAAGAAAAGTACCCTGTTGGTTTTGATTTTCTTCCGAGTTTCGAAAATTTGCGGCATAAACTGCCGAGTTTCAAAAATTCATTAAGTGATAAGGGTTTAATTTTTTTCCTACAGAGGTGCGGAACCCTGAAAAAACGGAGAAAGAAGTATTACTTTATATTATAACGATCCAGGAAAACTGTGGAAAACTAACTCCACTAGAAGTAGACAATTCAAATTTTCAACCAAATTATATAACGGCGAAGCGAAAATTTTTTTGCTTGGCAGAAGATCGTTTTTCTTATTTGGAAAGTTTTCAAAGTAGGGTCTAGTTCCTGTACTCAGTGGTAGGCGAACTTTAACTGGTTCTTAATTGCTTTTATATAAGTTTAATAGTTAAAAGTTTTAAAGAAGCAGTATGAAAGTTTTTATATCACACTTTAGCTAACTTTTTACTAGCTTAATAACATCGACACTTTGGTGCTATGAGTAACAAAATATAAAGTGAAAAAGTTATCAGAAGATGAGTTGGGGAAAAATAAGCTATCAAAAAGGAAAGTAGTTAGAAGAAAAAACACTAATAAAAAAAGTAACTTCACGCCCATATCCCGAAGAAGAAGGCAGAAGCGCAACCACAAATGCCTAGCCAAAGACTTCACATCCTTTAATGTGATAAGTGGCAGTCCTATCACTAACCGGCCACATATCCAATTAACAATGATGTATAGAAAATACACATTACCTATATTTTTTTTGGGTGCTCTCATTTAGACCGCATTTATCCTACTTTCATACTCTTTCTGATATACCCAACTCTTGCTTCCATACAATAACGTTGGGATAAGCACAGTATACAAAGTATACTTTATTTTTTGTCTAGCAAAAAATACCTGGCCCTAATTTGGCTTTAAGAATAAACTAACTCCAAAATGGTCAGAAAGTGTCACACATTTTTTAAAAAAACCGCACTTCGACACATGTTATACAAGACTAATCGTCACCAAACTAATTTATCACATGTCACTATCGTCTCCACGAACGTGAGAGTACTCCTCGACCTTGCCCTGGATTTGGAACCTTGACTTGGTGATCAAGTTTCTAAAAAGGTGACATTACTTTGTCTATTTTTAATTTTATGACGCATACTCACATGAGTAGATTATGGGTAGAAACTAGAAACGACAAAAGTGGCTGAACATTTGGTATAAATGTATTTATAGGATTTTTATTTAATTTGTAAGTAGGCTCACCTAATTTGAATGCTGGCGCGTTAGGTGTTGCTGTTAACCGATTCAAAAAAAGAGGAGGTTCTCAATTCGACTCTGTTTTTTCTTTAATTTTTGTATATAATGCGATTAGTCAACCAATATTGATAGTTCTTTTTCAGGAAGATAGGTCATGATGTGTTATTATTTTTTGCATATAAAGTGATTAGCCAACCAATTTTGATAGTTATTTTTTATGAAGATAGGTCATGATTTCTAAAAGTAAAAGAAAAATCAAAATCGATAGTTCTTTTTTAGGAAGATAGGTCATTATTCCATCTTATTATTTTTTGCATGTTAAGGGATTAGCTAACCAATTTTGATAGTTCTTTTTTAGAAAGATAGGTCATGATTTCGTTTTATTATTTTTTGCATGTTAAGCGATTAGCCAACCAATGTTGATAGTTCTTTTTTAGGAATATAGGCCAAGATTCCGAGGTAGTCTCAAGGGTCCAAAACTTTTTACTTCACGTATTAATATAACGATGATGATGTAAATGTGATAGTATCTGACACTTTTTGTCATTGTTCGAGGCATTAGCATAGTAGCGTATCTAAGTATCAGTTCGATTCCCGATGGGGACGTCCATTTGACTGGCGGATATTTAGATGTCTGTATTTTTTGACACGAGCCGTGTCCGTTATTAAATTTGTTCTAACATTTTAAATTATTTATTCGGGATACTCACAATATATTTTTATTTTATTTGTCGATATTATTGAGTCTCGTGATGTCCATGGCCAACTAGGCCAAAGTATCGACAAATAAAATGAAATGTATCGTGAGTATCCCGTAAAAATAATTAAAACTGTTAATGATACGTGACGATTCAAGTTTAAAATCATAATTTTTTTCTTGTTTATATTTAAATATCTTAGTGTACTCGTATTAGTAACGTTGACCGACGTCAGCAACTAAAATGATATTTGCTTACTTTAGGGTAAGATTCAATTTCTATACGTAGTGCAAGAAGTAAAGTAAAATATCTTCACGCCCATATCCAGAAGAGGTAGGCAGAATCACAACCAAAGCACAGACATTAAAAAATAGTAAAGTAATATTAACTATATACTACCTATTATTTATATGTGAAGTATTCAATTGGCTTGGCACCGACTTCAGACCTATTAGTAAATAGCACATATAAATAATAGGTAGTATATAATATTAATATTAAATATTTATCATTTTTTACTTTTTAGTTTTGAAGTCGGCTTTTATTAAGCTAGTTATTTTTATTGCTGCTAATACTTTATTGCTGATATGATTTTATTAAATAAATATAAACATCGGAATAGGTGAAAGTAGACAAAAATGCTAATAAAATAAAAACTGAGAGGCCTATATGCATCGAATTCTTATGGGACCAATGCGAAGTTATTCCGCATCAAACATTTTTAAATTGGCTGACCTAACCTAAATTTAAGCGAAATGATTAATTATGTGTAATAGCAACTCTATATAGATATCTTTGAGATACATTCGGATTTCCGAACCTTGACGAATATAGTCGTAGCGCAAAATTTAATATACTACCTTACGAAATGATTCCGTGTAGGTGTTATATAAATTCGTTGAAGTGGTTGTGGAGTTGTAATAAGTAATAATGTATTTTTGAGCTGGGTGTAATGAAAGTGGAGTTTTAATGCGCTCAAAATTAAAGTTGAATTTCTCTCTGAAATTATAACCCAATTATTTACACGTCGAATATGAGATTTTTAGGGTTTCAAAGTAATATCTTACTTTTATTATCTTATTTTATTATATTATCTTATTTTTTCAAGCACGTGTTTTAAACTGTCAAAAATTAATATGAAATAAAACTGTTTTAAAAATAATTTAATACGGTTTATTTTTTTACGAAATGAGTTTGTAACTGAACTATTAGTTTAACCAAATTTTAATATAATACCAAAAACAGGTTAACATAACACAAAATAAAACATTAAACACACGTTGACGTTTTCCGGTTTGGAGGGTAAGGTAGCCGGTAAACTTAATTTTGCTCGAGGTCTAACATCCCAGTCTTAGGTTGGCAACGCACCGTTATCACCTTTGGTGTGTCTAGGCGGCGTGAATCTCTTACCGTCAGGAAATCCTTGCCTTCCAATATCATAAAAAAAAAACGTTGACAAAAATCAAGTCGAAATAGCAATAAGTTTTAAAATAATATATTTAATTTCAAAACGTTTTTATTTTTAAGGAAGAAATGTATTTAACGCAATTTAAAAAGAAGAAACCTTTGTAAAATTTAAACATGATCAAAGAACTGAATACGCTTGCACTATTTAATTTTTCTTTAATCTTATAAATTCAGGACAGAATATTCTGGAAAACAGACAACCACGGTATTTTTAACCATCGACGGAAAACGAAAGGTATTAATTCTTTTGACACATCAAACTTGGAAAAGTTACTGTCTGTTACATTATAACTTTTGAACGGATGGATCGATTTCGATGATTATTTTCCATTTTGAAACTAAGGTGACTGATATAGTTTTTAGGTACATATTATATTAGTAGCGGCCCGCCCCGGCTTCGCACGGTTACGAAATGATACATATTCATTTCCTTCCCTTCAACCTTCCCCTTCAACTTCCCTTTTATCTACTTAAAAAAAACACAACAAAATCCGTTGCGTAGTTTTAAAGATTTAAGCATACAAAGGACATAGGGACAGAGGAGGCGAATTTGTTTTATGCTATGTAGTGATATGCAGGTTTTGTCGGAGGTTTGTTTATTTTTTTTATTTTTTATTAAGTAGACTATTCCTGCCACCACAATGACACTGTCGTGTTCTGGCCCGGACGGTAGGGTAGTAGACTTGCAGAATAGGCCTACTATCCCAGCCACGGGACAGCAATGCATCTGTAACATCTATGGTGTGGGTAGGCCGCGTTTATATTTTACCATCAGTAGAGCCGAGTGCTTGTTCACTGATCTCTCACATAAAAAAACTTATTTTTTTTACAAGTATTTTGTAGCCAGTTTTTATAAATGTTAGGAGCAAATTATATTTTTTTGTAGTAAACACTTGTACTTATCCACAATACACTTTATTTAATATTAAAAAAGTGTGTATACAATGGAATTCCACCAAGTGCCGATGCGACGATAGCAAGTATAGATTCTAAATGGGTTAATGTTAAAATTATAAGAAGTGGAATGCCGTGCAGCAACTTGCGCTACCAACTTACCTAATAATGACAGTATTTGGAGTTGTCATATTACCCTGATACCCGAAGAATATTAAACCGAAGTGTTAGGCCACAGCCCAGCAATGCATCTATAACATCTATAGGTCACGACTGTACCATACTGTCATGGAAGCATGTTCAGTATCTTATTTTGAAAAATGCGTCAAAGGCGAGTAGAGGCTTACCGTCACTAACACCGTGATATCCTACTAGGTGGTAGAGTTTCGCAGCAACTCACCCTGATCAGTGCCACCGCCTTACCTGTTCCTGCCGCCATAACGACAGTTCTTGCTGTTGACGTATTCCGGTGCAGAAGGTAAGGTAGCCGGTAAACTTACTTTTGCTCTAGGTCTGACATCCCGGTCTTAGGTTGGCAACGAACCATTACCACCTTTGGTATATCTAGGCGGCGTGAATTTCTTACCATCAGGAAATCCGTTTGCTTGTTTGCCTTCCAATATTATAAAAAAAGTACATATTTATTAGACAACATTAATTTGTGGAGTTTTACCAAGTGTCGACGGTAGAAAATGTCAATGAGCTTTAAAGTTAAACTTGCGAAAACATTGTACAATCAAATAGAGTTAACAAAGCGTAGTTAAAAGGCAGCAGTTTACATTAGGGTTTAGTTATATCTAGTTGTGTAATTGATCGATGGCGCCGAGTTTCGTGCGAAGCTCCAAATGAGGCATAAATGTGATATTTTCTACAAAATGTTCCGCCAGATTTATTTGAAGAAAGATTTATTGTTTCAGAATATGGTAGTTATTATTTGTTTTATTTGAATTATATTGGAAAACAAACAATCAGACAGATTTCCTGATGGCATGACACACACGCCGCTTAGACACCAAAGGTGGTAACGGTGTGTTGCCATCTGAGGCCAATATGTTAGGCCTTGAAGGAAAATAAGTTAACCAGCTACCTTATCCTCCCCACCGGCACGTCAATGGCAAGTACTGACGTTATGGTGGCAGGAGCAGGTATGGGTATTTTTAAATTGTATAATTATTTGCTGTGTTTCGCCTTTGATACACATTTTTTTATATTTTTTTTTTATAAAATTGGAAGACAAACAAGTAGACGGATTTCCTAATAGTAAGGAATTCACGCCGCCTAGACACACCAAAGGTGTTAATGGTGAGTTGCCAACTTAAGGCCGGGATATTAGGCCTTGAGCAAAATTAAGTTTACCGACTACCTTACCCTCCAAACCGGGACAAGAGTCATGACGTTCATCATCATCAGCTGGAGGACATCCACTGCTGGACATAGGCCTCCCCCAAAGAGCGCCACAACTCATGATGTTATAGCGGCAGGAATAGGTAAGGCGGTGGTACTAATCCGGATGAGTCGCTGCGAAACTCTACCACCTAGTTAGAAGTCACGGTGTTAGCGACAGTAAGCCTATGCTCGCATTTTACGAGCTGCCTCACAGGAAAGTAGATGGCCTATTCCGCAAAGGAGCCCGGACCAACACGGGGAAAATTTTATTTTAAAAATTTAATTAAATATTTTATTATTCATTAGTTAACGTTTAAAGTACATATTTGACTTATTTCATCATCCGCTAGGATTGGGTTTGGTTTCCGATTGGGATATTTATTTTTAACAGTTTTCCGTAGATAATTTAGAGATTCGACGACGAACAATCGGACGGCATCCTTAAGGCCACAAATATATATTTATCGCACGTAACTTATTTTACTAAACACTAGCCGTTGCCCGCGGTGTTGCCCGCTTAGTTAATGGTCCGATTTTTGGGATAAAAATAATTCTATGCGTTAATCCAAGTTACCTTCTATGTGTGTGGCGAATTATATGAAAATAGGTTCAACAGTTTCCCGAGCTCTCTATATTCGTGTTCTGGTCGCAGAGGAGGGTGGTGGGAACGTCAGTTAGGCTTGTCACATTCTGTGTCGTTTGGAGGATTATTTGCCACAACAGTTACATTGCTTACGCGGAATTAGCAAAATAAAAGCTTATTTTACATCTGTTATAATAGATTTCCGCATAGTAATGCCTGATTCAATATAATATTAACGTTGTACATTTTTGATACTTTGGAATGGTTAGGGAATGATTCTGCACCAATTGCTTTAATTATCAGTATGAAAGTACTATAATTTATGCACAAATATTATTTTCATATTAATAACCTGCGTTTGGCTTGATACAAACTCGCTAAAGTAAGACCACGTGACGGCTAGGAGCGACGTCATATTATCTGTATAACGAACATTGCCCGTTAACACATAAAGCTTATTTTCATAATGGAACAAATAGAACAATGTCTGTTGATATTATTATCATCATCAGCCGGAGGACGTCCACTGCTGGACATAGGCCTCCCCCAAAGAGCGCCACAAGTCATGATCACCAGCCGCTTGCAACGTATTATATTATACGTATCTGCTATCATGTTGTCTTGTGAAAATGTAATAGTAAAATTCGCAATGGATACGGCTTATTATCCATTGCAAATCCTATACTCTTCGGAAATATGTAAGCAATACAAAAACAGCAATGAATTTACGTGTTATTTTAGATCTCGCGCCGTCTTAATCGCGCATGCGCCCTGCACAGTCTTACGATTTGGCGATCTGACGCGAGTTTAGAAGTTTTTACCCATTCCAAAAAAAGTGAGCAACGCTGCTAAAGAAGTTTTCACTTCAAAAAATGGTTGAATAAGGAATCTCATAACACATAAAACTAAGAGTCGAACATACACCTCCTTTTTTAAGTCGGTTTAAAAAGTGACACGTTTGCATAACACTAATTACTTACCTGTATAAAATGGACTTTTAAAAAAACAGAAACATCGTACAAAGGAGCGAAAAAAACGATTATTGATAATTCATTAAAAACAAATTAGCTAATTTAGAGATTAATGTTATAGACTATAAGCCCATGCCAAAAATAGATGTGTCATATTATAAACCATCAGGTGACATATATAGGACGATATAAGAGCATAAAATAATAAGATTCAGCACTATGCCCTCACCTGTAAGCTGTTCAACTGAGTGCAGGTGAGAATTCAATAGTGCAGGTAGAGTGAGTCTTTTTTGGTCATTTATTTTTGTACGACACAGTATTGAAATAGTATGAAACTGATGCCGTACAGAATCAAGTGACCAAATTTACCCCGGAAATTGTTAGAATATCAAAAAATACCGGATTTGTGGCACACCATTTTTTACGGCACTACGCGCTTTCTTAATGTTTGTAATAGTTCTATCGATAGAAATGCCGAACAAAAACAAATGACCAAAATGGACTCACTTTTGAATTCTCATCCACTCAGTTGTACAGCTTACAGGTGACGGCATAGTTCTAAATCTTATTATTTAATGATCTTACATCTTTCTTTAAACGTCACCTGGTAGTTCATATGAAACATCTATCTTTGGCATGGGTCTGTAGTCTATAACATTAATCTCTAAATTATCGTTCAAAAATTAACAAAATTTAATAAAATATTCTTGAAAACTTGTAGCTAATTTGTTTTTAATGAATTATTAAAACCGTTCTTTTTTGCTCCTTTGCACGATATTTTTATTTTTTTAATCATTTTTATCAAAAAATACCGGATTTGTGGCACACCATTTTTTACGGCACTACGCGCTTTCTTATTATTTGTCATAGTTCTATCGATAAAAATGCCGTACAAAGCAAATGATCAAAATGGACTCACTTTTGAATTCTCATCCACTCAGTTGGACAGCTGACAGATGACGGCACAGTGCTGAATCTTATTATTTTATGCTCTCATATCGTCCTATATACATTAGCTGGTGGTTCATATGACCCTTCTATTTTTGGCATTGGCCTGTAGTCTAATTTGCGTGCTTTGTTAAAAGTGTTTTACGATATTACAGCAAATCATTTAGTAGTTTGATCAATATCACAGAGATTATAAAAGTTTTCAATTAATCTGAGAAAGATTTTTGTTGCAACATTTTTGGTGGTTGGAAGTAATTACTCGAGCTTTTGACAGGATATATTTTCTTTATGACATTGGAAGGCAAACAAGCAGATGGATTTCCTAATGTTAAGAAATTCACGCCACCTTGAGACACCAAAGGTGGTAATTGTGCGTTGCCAACCTGAGACCGGGATGTTAGACCTCGAGCAAAAGTAAGTTGACCGGCTACCTTACCCTCCGAACCGGAACACGTCATGACGTTAAGGCGGCAGGAATAGGTAAGGTGGTGGTACCAGTCCAGGCGAGTCGCTGCTAAACTCTACCACCAAGCTAGATGTCACGGTGTTAGTGACAGTAAGCCTATGCTCGCCTTTTACGAGCTGCCTGACAGGAAGGCAGATGGCATTTTCGGCAAAGGAGCCCGGACCAACGATAGGACAACGTATCTTTATTAAAAAAAAAAAACATACTTTAAAATACTACATGATTCGGGAATTATCAGCCCACTACACTAAGAAAGAAAATAATATTTATTTATTTTTCTTTATTATATATAATTTTTTACGAGATTTGTAAAAATGTGTGCGTCATTAAAACAGATTCCTTTAACACTTTATAAGACACTAGATATATTTATTAGCTTGTAAGAAAATGTCTGCGATGTTAAAGCCGATTTTTTAAACAATATAAAAGTCATTAATTATTTATAATGTCTTGTAAAAAAATTTCTTCGATATTAAAGTTTCTTTAACATTATATATTAAGGGGCCATGTATGCTAAAATACGTCAGCAATATACTGTTTTTTTCATACAAAGCAATTATGGATCTTGGCGACAAAAATACACAACATTAACATAAATATGCTTTATAAGACTGGTGTTTCCAAAACACGATTCATTTCACTTTGCTCGATAAAAAAAAATCAAAAAGTTAACCCTTTTTTTAAAGCAAAACCCAACTGTCTACTTCAATTATGAAAATATCGACACCAGATTTAACATAAATATAGATAAGTATTATACCTAAAAGATAACTGTTTCAGTTTTTATATATTTTTTTAAATTACTTTTATTGTGTCAAAAATAGTGATTTGGCGCTTAAGACATTTACTTTAGAGCGCAATATTTCATAGTAATCATGGAACCGGGGAGTGCGCTGATTGGCTCTTCTGGCTGACTAAGTATGGGGCCTTAAGACACTAGATATAGTATCTTGTAAAAAGATGTCTGCAATATTAAAGCACATTTTTTAAACATTATATTATAATAGGCTAGATATACA
>NJDC01004509.1:0-32316 GCA_002245475.1 Calephelis virginiensis
TAATTAAAGCAATTAGTGCAAAATTATTCCCTAACCATTCCAAAATATCAAAAATGGACAACGTTAATACTCAAGTTTTCACTTCTGCCGGCACTCCTTGAGTGCAACCCGTGTTATTTTTTAATTGGTACCTGATAGCGACTGAATTGTAAATATTTAGGGCCACGAGGAACGTGCTCCAGGGTTAAGTTTTAACATTGGATTACCGTCGAACTCGGCTTAAATTGCCGTATATTTGACAGTTTAACTCAATATTAAACGTAACCAAGAAATGTGCAAGTGGCCCTTAGTAGTTTGAAAACTGTGAATTGTGACGAAGACAAAAAAATTCTAACGAAAATATTGTGACGACACTTTTTGCTCTGTGGTCTAGCGGTTCAGTATTTGGACTTGACTGCATGAGGTCCCGGGTTCGAATCCCGGGTCGGACAATTTTTTTATTATTTTTTTTTTATTTTTCTTTTCCAATTTTTTTTAATTATCATTTTCATTTTTTTTATTTTTTTTATATATTTTTATTTTCTTTTTTTTTATTTCATGTTTCTTTGTCTGTCTCTCTCTATAGGAGAGATGGAGATAGAGATTACTAGAGATTGAGGGAGAGAGGGGGGGAGAGAGAACTTCGTTCCATCCGGGTGTCCCTTGACACCTCTCAACTTTTTTTTTATATTTTTGTATATTTGCTATGGAATTATTTCACAAAAAACGAATAGATTTTGTTGTGTTTTTTCGTAACATAATTCAATGATGGTCCCAAATAAATGTGATCAAAATCAGACCGCTAGGTTTAACTTCCAGTCCAACAAACCAACCATCTGAATAAGAAAATTTATTCAAACCACCTCGGAATCTTGACCTACCTTTCGATAAAGGAATCATCAAATTGCTACTTCGTAACAAAATCGGAGTCGGCTTTTTTGCACTTTTACTGCGGATGATTCGCTTAAAGGTCTCAGCACACATATTAACTCGGATATGGATCGTCACCGTATCGCCTTTTGCCTCGCGGTCAACCAGGCTTGAATCTATTGTATACACGTAACCAAACAGTATCAGTAGCTCCTGTACATCAACTCGGCCACGGCTAAACAACACGTTCCGAGGCGCGGCGATTACGTTACGATTCCGATTAGTGTGCGTTACAGTATGAAGTTTCACACAAACAATAAAGAACGGCGCGAAGCGATACGGTGACCAACCCTTCCCGAGTTCATATGTGTGCTGAGACCTTTATCCGACTCCAACTAGTGGTCTTTGAGTTATACTTAATAGTGCATAAAATTTTAAGTGTATGCATTATTAAGTGTAACCCAAAAACTACTTGAAGGATGTTGATAAATTAGCCATATTGGAACCATTTGCAATCTTTCGAATAAAGAATTATCATATCGCGACGCGGTACCTAATGATATAGTCGGTTTTTTGCAGATGACTGCACTTAATTATTATTAACTTTCTGCTTCTTGTTTTCTACGCTTAGACTATTATTAAAATTTTCTGAAAGTTTACAAACAAATAACGTTACAATATTGGGACTTTCCCGTAAATTTATATAACAATGTAACAACACCAATAAAAACAGTCTTTAGAATTTTAATCAACATCGCCATTTATTTTGTGTACGGCAGAACGAAATTTTAATAAATTAAGTAAGATGTACAAATAAATTACTGATCGCGTTCGTACATTGGGTGAAATAAAGTTGTTTTGTAGCGAAATAAATCGGTTAAAATGGGTCGAGACTGTCGCCAGCCACAGTCGAGTGGGCGCGGAGCCAGCCGGCGCGATATCTGCCTTCGAAATACCGACTATTACACACATTGAAATATAATTCGAAAATTTATATCAAAACCTTATTCTGGTGTTAAAATTTGCTTTTAAACATACGTATCTTCACGCCGAATCCCTTGAGGGAAAGCGTATCTAGTGCCAAATGTCACGATTCCTTCTGGACTGCTTAGTTTTCTTAGTTTATATTATTAGTAAAAAAGCATACGGATTGCCTGATGGCCAGTAGACACCACAGATTGACATTCGTTAAGTTATACTCGTAATAACTTGCATCATGTTATAAACTAGATTTAATTACTGGTTGCGCTGAGTTTTAAAGTTATTCAGGTCCTCGCTGGAATCTAATCGGATATCAGGAAAACGTAGCCTATCACCCTTTGACCTGTTACCTCCACAACTAAAAATTTCCCCATTAATTAACTCCGTTGAATCGCGGCAAAAGGACAAACAAACATTTTTTCTTTTTTTTTATTAGTACGGATTGATTATCTACATCGAAAAAAATTCATCAGCTTTTTATACTGTGGCAAAGTAATCAGCCAAAAAAAGGCTTACCCAACTCAATTAGTAATTCCTTTGGAGCTTTGTATTTGTTATTCTAATATTATTTTAGATTATTATTAAGAAAAAAAGTATCTTGAGCCCGTATCTTCGAAGGAGTAGGCAGACGCACAAACAAGGAACTCGCGACTAATAGGACACCAAGTACCACAATGTGAAAGGTGGCAAACCTATCGACAACCAGACACATATCCAATCCCGGGCAACGTTATTTTTATTAGAAAATTGAAAATATGTTGTTGCTCGACTCGGGGATCGAACCCGGGACCTCCAGAAGTCAAGTCCACCGCGGACCGCTAGACTACAGAGGCGATTACGTATTATTAATGTTTCAAATAAGTACCATTTTTATCTAAGGCGGATATCACACAGCACCGGACACCACTCATCGAAGCAGTTATGGGATATTTAACGGTTAAATAATTGTGTGGCAGTGTGTTTGTAATACCATGCCGTTTTACATACAAATCAGGATTTTACAGTACAAACTGAAAATCCGCATAACCGCATAACGGAGCGGTGACCGGTGTAGTGTGACATCCACCTAATTTTTTTTTTAAATGACTTCGAAAAAAGGAGGTTAGATGGTTCGACTCCTATTTTACGTACGTCATAGCTACGTAAAAAAATGATCGATATTTTTTTATGATATAAGAAGGCAAACAAGTAGACGGAAGAAATTCACGCCGCCTGGAAACACTGAAGGTGGTAATGGTGCGTTGCCAACCTGAGGCCAGGATGTTAGACCTCGAGTATAGAGAATAAATTAGGCGGTGGTACGGCTGGTACCAATCCGGGGGAGTCGCTGCGAAACTCTATCACCTAGTCAGATGTCACGGTGTTAGTGACGGTAAGCCTATGTTCGCATTTTACGAGCTGCCTGGCAGGAAGGCAGATGGTCTATTCTGCCAAGGAGCCCGGACCAACACGGGGAAAAATTACAGTTATTCAGTTAGTTACCAACAATTAGTGGACAAAATAATAAACAACTCCAAGAAGTGGAAAAGAAACGGGTGAAATGTGCGGAATTTTGAAGAAACACACAAGTTACAGAACATTTAACCAACGTGATTACAGAAAATACTAATTTATCCGAGAAAGCACTTTTTGCGGTGGCGGCTAAAGTCAAAATTGAAAGAAAACTAAATGAACTGATGGCAAAATGTAATCAAACAAATTAAAATCTTAACATATCTGAGAAAACGCAAGACAATACACAGAGAACTAGCATAGTTGGTTATTTTATAAAAATAAAATCTGGACTTGAAGATTTTCAAAGATTTCAAGTTAATTTGTAGGCTAACGAAGAATTAATTGATCATGAAATTAACTTGTCATTTGTTAAGATGACGAAGGTGAAAAAGTATTTAAGGAAGTAGTTTTAAACGAGTATCAAGCTGTTTTAGAAGAGGAAAAGAAAGCTATGGGACAGGTGATATTTTTCTTAAATTTGTTGTAATTTTCTAAGTTGTTGGGTCAAGCGATGACCAGTACGGATCGGTATCACATGGTGTTACTATTCGTAGTCCATTACATTAATGTGCTCGCCGTTGTCGTTTTCTAGATAGATTTAACCTTACAAAGGTTATCCTAGAAACTATTTCCACAAAAAAATTATAATACTTTCGAGAACAAGTAATTAGGGTCGGTTAAATAAACCTGAATATCTCCAAAATGAAAAAAAAGCATTCGTAATAAAATAAACTGTGTTTGATTCAAAATTTAAGATTTTTTTAAATGATATGTGCAAAGCTCCTTGGCTTCTATCAACCCCTGCACAAAACATACTAAAAGTAAATAAGAGTGTTTTTAAAGATAGAAGAACGTATTCTATGCATCTGTGTTTATTACTTTATTGTCAATGTGACGTTGTGGCAGTACAAATAAGCCATCTCTGAGTTTCAATCTCCATTAGTCTTTTCTTCATTATTATGTCACTTACACTTGAAGATTGCACCAGAATTCTTACATTGGTAGAAACAGTCGGCTAGGACAGGCTAGCCACTGTTCAGCAAATTCTCTAACGTTTCCGAGAAAGCAGCCAAGCCAAGACTGGATCTGTTGGTGGACGATATCTATATTACACTTGTTAAATCGAAGCCAGTTTTTGGTACTTTCACTGTGCTTAAATTATAACAGCCAAAGTCGAGTTCAAGAGCATGTTTTAACAACGAGGTAGCGATTTAAATATTCCTATTATCACTGGGTTTTAAGGTAACTTTACACTGCGGTCCTCTAGAACATAATTCACGCCACTTTATGAAATATAATGCGGATGTTCTTATAATATACGACTCGCAACTTAATCCATGCGCTAGTTTTTCCGCTGCTGATACATATTATACACACTGTTCGGTTGAACTCTACAAAAGCGCCACTTGGTTATTTTTGAAAGGATTATCTTTTTTAATCGGTTAGTCTGGCCACTTCCGTTAGTTTGACACTTCTTTTTTCTTTAGGTATTGGACTTCACGTTAGTATTTTGCCATTAGTCAAGTAGAAATTTGGATCAAACTTTAAACCAATTTTAATTAAATATAATTAGTGATCAGTCATAAGTCGTCAGTAAGTCATGTCTGGGTCTTAAGTAAAACGGTGGCTTAGTTACTCAAGCTCGTCTATTGAGATTTGGCGGCAGCGAGGAATTAGACGATACACCAATTTCTTCATGATTACTTGATTTGTGCACTTTCACTAAACAAAATTAATCTAATTCCCGCCTAAATTAACTAATTTCACTCAATATAAACACGAAATTCAATAACTATGAAAAAATTACGATCATCTTCATTCACGATGGCGCCAAAACTCCTTGTTTACCACAGAACAGTTTGACACTTATCGACGTCCTTTTCTCTACACTCTATAAGGCTTGATTTGCACGTACCATGACCACACTTAGTCGGACACAATTGTGTTCGTATTGAACAATGGAATTTACACAGTCCACATTATGTCGTTTGACCACGGTCGTTGTCGACCACATAAGTGATACCAACAACGTAGCAACCACCAATGACGCAACAATGTTTCATTTTCGAATTCCGCAAGTTCGATCAGTCAAAGCGTATTGCATCGTCCCAAACACTATCAACTATATCCATATTGTGTCGTTACCAGAACGCAGCACAAAAGTGCAAATTGCAGCAATAAACTGCAAAAAGCAAAAACTCCAATTCAACAAAAATGCAACTAATTTATAGGTATAAACACTTGACCACTGCTTGGCTATTGTTGTAGCTGCGATGTAGTGTGGTTGTGGTAAGTGTGAAACAGCAACAAGGTTTTTTAGTAAAACTATCGCCTCTCTGATCTAGCGGACCGATGTTAGCATTGACTACATCCGGGGTTAGATTTCCGGGTGGGCAACTCGAAACGTTTCAATTTTTTTAATAAGCATCATGCTTCCCAGGATTGGATAAGTGCTCGGTCAGCGATAGATCTACCATCTATAACATTTTAGGTTTAAATGTCTTCAGCTAGTTGTGGGTGTATTGTCTACCTCTTCGGTGATACGGAATTGAAGATACTTAATTAAAAAATTGTAATTATTTACATTGCTAGTGAAGTCAGTCGAAGTAGGTATAAAGGCAAACATGGTGGCAGCGTTCAGCAACAACACACCCGAATTCGTACCTCCCTTCTATTTTAACAGATACCAAAACTAGGAGAAGGTTCTCAATTCGATAATATGTAATTTTTTGTATGTTTGTCACGCGATTATCTCGTCAATAGCCAACCGATTTTAATGATTCTTTTTAGAAAGATAGGTCATGATTCCAAAGTATTCCGAGGAGAGTTATACTTAATAATAAAAAAAAGTATATACTTAATAAAATTAAAATATAAATAAAATTAAAGTATATACTTAATAATGCATTGCATTTTGACTTACTTTGACGATCTCATCATTGATGTGCAATTCCGTCGTTACTCCAGTCAGGATGTTATTATGTCTGGTAAACTTGAACTTACCAAAAAAACTGTTGGTATATGCTATTCTTTATTGTATATACGCTATGTTTATATCTAACACATCCGTCTCTTTGTTCGTGTTACAATACAAAAAGTTTAGAGATCTCTCTCTCTCTCGCTCTCTCTCTCTCTCTCTCTCTCTCGCTCTCTCTCTCTCGCTCTCTCTCTCTCTCTTAATCTCTATCAATCTCTTTTATAGAGAGAGAGACAGACAGAGCAACATGCGCACGCCGCACAGCTTATAAGCAAGCGCAGCCGCGCAGCTTAGTAATAGCAAAAAGTGTCGCGATAACTTTTTGTGAGATTTTTTGTCGTCTAACCCTCTTTCACAACGCGCAATAAGGAACTTCGTTCAAAAAAAACTACTTAAATAATCAGAACATAGCCTATGTTGCTTCTAAATAATGTAAATTTCTAAAGAAATACGTTTCCTAATTAGATTTTTTAAACGCGCCGATATTAATAGAGAAAATATTAAATTCCTTACTAACAAAGCTTATCAACTGTTATACTTACGTACTTGAAGGCTTTCCAAATTTCCTTTCAAGGAAATAGCTTTCTCTTAAAGCTCTCTTAAGACCTCGTCATTAAATTTTCTCGCGAGCCACTCGCGATACTGATCTAAAATTATAATTTAAGTAATAAAACAAATAATTCGACTAATTTTATAGGAATAAGCCGTATTGTTGTAAATGTCAAAATATGTTTTTTTTTACCTGGCTAGAAATATGGCTAAAAGGGTTATTGTTGCGTTTATTTTATTGTTGTAAATGTATATCTATCTGTAATAGAAAGGTGTAAAATATTATACCTATATACATTACGTACACGTACGTAATGTATTGCAATATTTGCTAATAATAAGATATTTTTTTTAAAAGGTAAATAAGTATCTTCACGCCCATATCCCCGTAGAGGTGCAACCAGGGTACCCACGACTGGTAACAGGATTTAAGCATACAAAGGGACATAGAGACAGAGAAGGCTACTTTGTTTTATACTGTGTAATTTTGTGTTTCTTCATTTTGGAGATATTCAGGTTTATTTAACCGACCCTAATTACTTGTTCTCGAAAGTATTACATTTTTTTATGAAAATGGTTTCTAGGATAACCTTTATAAGGTTAAATCTATCTAAAAAAAGGTATCGTCACGCCCATATCCCTGAAGAGGTAGGCAGAGGTACTACCAGGGTACTCACGACTAGCCGAAGACTCTAAGTCCCACAACGTTATAGGTGGGATAACTATTTAATAATAAGCCTATCGCTAACCGGGCACATATCCAATCACGGCAACGTTATTTTTATTAGAAAATTGAAAATATACATTTTCTACTTTTTTTTGTTGCCCGACCCGGAGACCGAACCCGGGACCTCAAGGAGTCAAGTCCGATGCCGGACCGCTAGACCACAGAGGCTATTGTGTTTATACGAGTAGCATATTATATAACAACAATAATTTTGTGAATTGGTAAATTATTTTCAAAATCGTCTAATATTTAATAAGTAAAATGTAGTGTAAAATAATTTTCACAAATGTAATAATAATGACATGCTTTTAGAAGTTTCATTTGTTGGTTATCCATGTATTAAATTTAGTTACAATAATAATAGTATATTTTTTTATTTTTGTTTGTTTATTTTATTTTGTTTATTATTTTATTTTATTTTTATAGAGTTTATTTAAGAAATTATGTTATGATAATAAAAATAAGTTGCAAATTGATTTAATAATTGAATTGTAAGAAAGTAAAATTTGCTTACCAGTGAAATGGTAAAATAAGTGAAACTAACCTTAGAAATTAAGACCTGCAATGTACCCTATTTATTTAAGCAAATAAAGATTCTATACTTCTTATCGTCGGTGCTTTATGGAATTCCATTCTTGATGCAATTTACTTAGAAACACTTGTACTTTCCACAATATATTTTATTATTTTTTATTTTTATGGTTTAGCCAACCGGTTTCGCTACACAAGCATCATCAGGGCTATATAACAACAACAGTTGTTATATAGCAACAGTTGTTATTAAGCAAATAAAGTTTTTGTTACTATTTAGTAAGGGCTTTGCTGCATTATTGGAATCATAGTTACTAAATTAGAAGGCGTATCATAAGGGTTTCAAATCTGTTAATCGCTTATTTAATAACTGTTATGTTAAAGTAACGTGTCAGTATATATTTAACTAGCGTTCCGCCCCGGCTTCACACAGATATGAAATGTACATATAAACCTTCCTCTTCAATCACTTTATCTATTTAAAAAAACCGCATCAAAATCCGTTGCGTAATTTTTAAGATTTAAGCATACAAACGGACATAGGGACAGAGGAAGCGACTTACTTTTATACTATATAGTGATGGATTCATAGCACGATGATTACTTATCACCTTATATAGTAATTTGTGGTAGGTGATATTAAGATGTCGTTTATTGTAATAATAGGTATATTTTGAATTTCGAAACTATTTTATCCGACTCTAATAAGGATGAGGTTGTCAAAACAATATGTATTTTTATATATTCATTAGACAATTACTCGGCCAGTAATGAACGGATTTTGATGGTTACCTTTTAAGAAGGAAGGCTGTAGTGGTAGGTGGGCCCATACGAATTTGGTATTATTAAGTAGAACTCAAAAACTATCTTTCAGATTCTCATGTAATTTATAAGGGACCAACTCGGAATTATAGCCTGCCTTTTTTAATTATATATAATTTACAAATCGCGACGTGCTAATGAAAATGGAGTTGATTTTTTTGCAGCTTTTCAGAGCTTAGAATATGTCATTTGCATTTCTATTCATAGAATTTATTCATTCAATTATGAGTTCAGTCGCAGAACAGAGCTTTAGTTCAAACACTGAATAAAATAATTAATTATTTTTAAAAAAATATATTTATTGTTCATTTATTATAAACAAAACATGTTAAGAGCACATATGGAGTAACTACTAACAATAATCTCCTGCTCTTTATTAAACTAAACTGCACACACACAATTCTTCAAGTAGGTATAACCAAATTTGAATAATGAGTAGGTATCTACTTAATTTTATATAAAATTACCAGGAGAATAACTCTGATTTTCCAAGAAAATGTAGGTAACAGGGAAACATAACCTATAAAATCAAACAGAGTTACGAAATTGAGATAGAAGTTTGAGAACCCGTATTTGAACCAAATCGAACATAAAACCAAAGCAGGATTTTGAGTTAAATCGTGCTAAAGCTATATTTAAGTTAGGTTGGGTATAAATTTACAAACCTTTTCACAAAATACCCTCGAATAAAACGTAATAAGATGGAATTTAATGTGTCATTTAATTCGAGCCAGTCCCTTTGTTGCCATCATTTGCTTGGCTAATTGTAGCGGAAGAAACATTTATGTTGCTAATAAAGTTTCCACCCATAAATTTTCCGATCATGAACGAGTTTTGATTAGGATTTATTATTTCCAAAAGTTTTAAGAAAAATGGGGATGTTAACTGTTTGGAGACCCTTGAGCAAAAGTCTACCAGTCTCGCGCCGTATTTCAGCCATTTAATAGCGCGTAAATTCGTTCCTCTTATTTTAGGTTTTCTAGGCTTTTTATAACTTAAGTGTTCGACTTTTCGTTACAAAAAAAATATATAATAAAAATATTCTTTTAGTAATGAACTTGTGAATGAATGTTATATTACCCTATATAACCTGCGATAGCCAACTCTGCATTATGCAAAATAAAAAAAACATTTTAGTTACCTATTCAACCCTTCAATTTTACGTCAGGTTTTTTTATTAAAATTATATCAATTAGTCAATAAATCTTTTCTGTATTTTTTATTGAAAAAGAAAAGATACTTATAAATAATATTTGGGTTAATAAGCTGTAAAACACAGATCTGTTTGCAGGTAATAACATAATTATGGTGGTTATGTATTGAGTTCAGCTTATGTATTAGTCTAAGTCAGTCTTTCCCAAAGTGGGCGATAACGCCCCCTCGTGGGCGCTGGACGCCTCGAGGGGGGTGACTTGAAACTCAAACTACTTCGTATTTTAAAATTCACTGAAATTAAAATCTTCAGGCTACACAACATCCATATTCATATACTACTGTAGAAATATAACTTATACGGTAAAATAGAATAAAGTTTTTGAATAAGACACGCATGAAATTGTCAAGTAGAATTATTATTATTCTTTCTGCTAAGAAAAGTCTCGTTTAGAATATAGTTTATTAAATTCCAAGCGAGACTTGCGCATTATTGAGGTTTTTAAGATAAAAAGTAGGGGGCGCTGCGAGCTTACCGGCTTTTAAATTGGGCGTTAGACGAAAAGAGTTTGGGAACCTCTGGTCTAAGTATTTCGCATGAGGAATAATTTGCAGAATCGGTAAGTTCCATTCGCACTATATATAATTTAAACTTTATTGGGTAGTAAACGGTCGGTGTAGTTTTATTAAAAATATATCTACTATGCCTAATATTAGCATAAAACAGAAAATTCACTCTCTTTTAATTGATTGTTGGGCAGAGAACTATTTTTAGATATAACAGCTTTGAGTACCAATTCATGTTCGTAAAATATTCATGGCTTAAAATGTTTATATTCATTTTTAAACATCGACGGAAAAAGAGGTGTGAAGCTGCAAATAAATTATTGAACGCCGCTGACAACCGCGACATACTGGATATCTAGATAATTAAAAAACACTGAGCCGTGAAAACTAGCGGACGTAAGTCGTGGACTTAACCATGAACATTCGGACGTCCGAAAGATATCTGGCGCTGGATGTTTATGTCAGCCAAGTTTCCGCAGACGCAGTGCAGGGGGGTGATTATGTATCTCAGTTGCCAACTCAAACTGTAAAAGCGTACATCAAATGACGTCATTTGGGTTTGCTATCTCTATTGTTTTTCTGTTGGTCACTGGAGATAGCAAATATAAAACACGTTATTTGACAGCGATTTGACTAAACCATGGCCTGGGGCCACCGACACCGAGACGATCAAGGACCCCCAATGATTTGTATATTTCTTTTTTCAAATTCAAAACAAATATTTTATTTCGTATTTCTTTGTTATGTTTATTTTATTTTGTTGTTTGTTCGTTCGATCATTATTTTATGCCAATTTTTAAATTTAATTGCGCGCTTAAATGCCAAAACAGCGCGCTTAATCCGGCATTGCGCAGACGGATGTACACACATATCCGTAAGCTGCAGCTGATAATATGTTTCCAGCTTTATAAGTTTGGCGTGTCTCGTACGTGTCTGCTGTGTCATCAAAACTTTTTTTAAGAATGGATAGATTTGATGATTTTTTTTTTGTTTAAAAGCTGACGTTATTAAGACGGTTATAGCCACATAACATGTAGGTTTTCTAGGAGGTATTAAAATAGTGACATTTATTGAGGAATAATAATTCATTCATTCATAAACACGAAGTAGTAATCTCTACAAAATACACACAGTTCTAGAATTCACCAAGGGATAAGAGCGGTGCACTCCACGATGGATGTAACCGGATGCGACGTCCTCTGTAACTCATACAGACTTCCGGCGTAAAAACGACACTACCGGACAAAACGAGCCGCAAGCCAGGCGATAGTGCCATGGAGTATACACGCCTTATTTATAACTGCCCGGCTTCCGAGACACTGTGCCCAAGGGCGTTGCGAATATTAGATGCAACTGCGGTATAAATTTAAAAACAACTTTATATTTATGACAAACTAGCTGTTAGTCATGGCATTGGCTGCGTAATAAAGCTCTTTAGCTGGCCCGTGTAAACTTATTAAATTGTCAATTAAAAAAAAGTCTATATTCTTCTCCTGGTTGTATATATCAAGAGTGTTAAATGTCGTTACGATCAGCTATCTTTCGAGTTGCCAGACCTTGATACAAAGTTGCGTCTCATATTTTATCCCTTTAGTGGTGTAATTGTTGTAATTGTTTGGAGAGCAAGGTAGCCAGTAGACTTAAACAATAGGCCTAACATCCAGGAGTCTTGAGGCCTGAATGCAGTGACGCACCTGTAACAACTATGGTGTCTAAAGGCTACTTTTCTCTCTTACCATTCGAACATACCTACTTAGCAGTCGTGTACTTGGTCGCTACTCGCTGGTTTCTCATATTAAAAAACTCACAACTTCCTTGATAGTAAAGACAACCATGGCCTAGACCAACTTTGACAGGGTTGTTAGACCTAGTGTGGAAGTCTAATAATAAGCCAGCTACCCTACCCTCTTGGCCTGAATACAACACCGGTACAGTATATCACGACCGGGATAAAATAATTCCAGAAAATCCTTGTTTAGCGAAGCTTCACTATCAATATCTAGATTTTAGCTTAAGAATAATGTTAAACGACTACAGTTAATAACAATACTTAAAATAAAAAAAATCCGACGAAACCTACATGTAATATAGCTAAGAACCATCTCAATCGCGTCTTATTTTAACCAGAAGAAAATCAAAGAATACGATCTATTTTACCAAAAGTTATAATCCTGCTGACAAACACAAACACACATACACAAACACGTCAAACTTATAACACTCTTCTTTTTTGTCGACGGCAAAAAATCAGAAAGTTCATTCAATGATTTATCAAACGATTTAGATGCTCGCTTAAATCTCATACAGTACTACTATTTAAATTATGCGCTTCGGCTTAACACTTTTTACTCTTTTTACACTTTATACTTTTATTTTTAAATTGGCTGACCTAATCTAAATTTAAGCGAAATGATTAATTATGCGTAATAACAACTCTATATCTGATATCGCCTCTGTGGTCTAGCGGTCCGAGTGTTGGACTTGACTACATGAGGTCCCGGGTTCGAATCCCGGGTCGGCCAACTAATAAAAAAAAATGTTGGTCGGGATTGGAATTGTGCCCGGTTGGCGATAGGCTTGCCACCTATCACATTGTGGGACTTAGTGTCTTCGGCTAGTCGTGGGTGCCTTGGTTGTACCTCTGCCTACCTCTTCGGGGATATGGGCGTGAAGATACTTTATATCTGATACATATCTAATACAAATCTCTATTTATAGATTTCCGAAGCTTGACGAATATAGCCGGAGCGCATAATTTAAATAGTACTACTGTACATCTAAAATCACATTTAAAAGAAAATGTTTAACTGAGTCGTTGGTGTGTAGCAAAAGTTCGGGAGGTACTTTGAACCGATTTTATAGCGCCGCACAACTGCCAATTCCCGCTAAAACACTACCTAAAACAAAAGGGTTTCAAGAAGTTTATTTAGAGAATTCCTGTTTCTACTGGATTCTTTGGACAAAGCATTTCGTGATTTTGCCCGACAATTCGTAATACAAAATGATTTATCTACATTAATTGAAATAATCGCATTAGGAAATATTAGAGGACAGATTTTTTTAGTAGTAGCTGCCGTGATAATTATCTACGTATAATTAGGTTTAAGCAGACTACTTCAGTAGACAATCTCTTAAAATCAAGGTTCACAGTAAAAATATCTTTTGTTGGTAAACTATTGAAACATTTTTTTTATATAAACATACATTAGCTAATAATTAGGATTCATTAGGTATAAATAGACTACTGCAGTAGACATTTGCTTAAAATCAATGTTCGTATCAATAATATTTTTTAAATTGATTTATTTTATTTAGTATTATTCTATTTTATAATACACGTAGAGCTTCCTCTTGAGTTACTCTATCTATAAAAAAAACGCATCAAAATCTGTTGCGTAGCCTTAAAAATCTAAGAATGCAAGGGACAGACAGCATAAAGTGATGTTGTTTTGTACTGTGTAGTGATAAACGCAAGGACAATAATATATTAAGATAATTAACAGTACTCATTCAAACACACACTACAGTACATTACTTACAGTACTACTTAATGCACACACTGTTGCTCGTGTTTAACACATGTTTAAGTGAATTCTCAACTATCGTTGTTTTTAAAAATATTGAGATTAGTTATGAGATTGTTTTATTATACTATGTTTTTTTTATGATGTTGGAAGGCAAACAAGCAGACGGATTTCCTGATGGTAAGAAATTCACGTCGCCTAGAGACACCAAAGGTGGTAGTGGTGCGTTGCCAACCTGAAGCCGGGATGTTAGACCTCGAACAAAAGTAAGTTTTCCGGCTACCTTACCCTCCAAACCGGAACACGTCTTGACGTTATGGCGGCAGGAATAGGTAACCTGTAATCCGGGTTAGTTGCTACGAAACTCTACCACCTAATCAAATGTCACGGTGTTAGTGACGGTAAGCCTATGCTCGCCTTTTACGAGCTGCCTGGCAGGAAGGCAGATGGTCTATTATGCAAAGGAGCCCGTCCCAACACTAAATACTACAACTGAATAACTATAGAAGATGATTTGACATAGTGTTATTAACACTAAATATGCGCATCCAATGATGCATTGCCAACCTTTTATTTCAGTTAACCTCGTGAAAACGTAATATTTAACTTATGGTACATAAAGGCGGTCTTATTGTTTCGGAGCAATCTCTGCCAGACAACCCTACGAACATAATATGTATATTATATCACAGTATAAATAGACGTTTCTTAAAATTGCTAATATTGTTAAGATAAGTGAAAAATTTATACACTATTAAGTATGACTCAGAAACCACTATTTTGATCATAGTGCAACAAATACGGGACCACATCGAAATCATAAACTAATCTTTCATAAAAAGTGCTATAAAAATCGGTTGGCTAATGCTCGGCCATTAATCGCATAACAAACACACAAAAAATATTTTCCACCATTTTTGGAGTCGGTTAAAAACATTTATATATAATATATAGTACC
Source organism: Calephelis virginiensis (assembly GCA_002245475.1). Lineage (NCBI taxonomy): Eukaryota > Metazoa > Arthropoda > Insecta > Lepidoptera > Riodinidae > Calephelis > Calephelis virginiensis. Next base: position 15,132 of record NJDC01004509.1, read on the forward strand.
TCAACCTCAACCTCAACGGAGAATAAATCCCAAAGTTCAGTATCATTATTAGTAATATACATTCTAAGCCAGCGCGACCGTTAACACAACCGGCTACACAGAACTTTATGAAAAGAGCGTAATAGAATGAAATAAGTTGCGCTCGCCAGGTACCTAACTCTCGATTAAAGCTTCTATCGGTGGACTGATTAACTGTCGATGCCAGGACGGATTTATTGTAAAAGTTCGCCTTTCAGTGAGGTTAGTGATTCAAGCCTGCACACTTTACTCGAATAATTGTCTACGTGATCTGAATCGGAGCTCCATTCCGCCTTTAATAAGATCAGATAGAGATCTTTTGATCTTTGTGTCGTTCTCGTTAAATGGTATGCACGTTTTATGGAAAGCAATAAAGTAGCGGACGATTATTCAATCTTTGATTATTGTACTTGTGCTTCAAAGGTTTTGTATATTGCTAACCCCCGATGGAAAAAGTGTGGAAAATGTCGATGTGTGTGCGTGTGTGTGTGTGTGCGTGTGTGTGTGTGTGTGTGTGTGCGTGTGTGTGTGCGTGTGTGTGTGTGTGTGTGTGTGTGTGTGTGTGTGAGAGAGAGAGAGAGAGAGAGAGAGAGAGAGAGAGAGAGAGAGGAAAGAGAGAGAGCGAGAGTCAGTGTGTGACTGTTTGTGTGTGTATAGCATCATAACTTTTGAACTAATGGACAAAATTCGTTGCGGATTATTTTATTTGAAAGTTGATGTGATCGAAACGTTTTTCAGAAACAGGCTGTAGGAATAGATAAGTCTGTGGCTAGTGGTCTTCTTGGTTTTGAATATATTTTCATTCATAGTCGCCTGATCCAAGCCAGCCCCAGTTTTTTATGCCGGGTACCCGGACCAACACCTACCAGTGTTATATCGTCATACAAACGAGAACGCGCTTATACGTACGCGTCTCGAGTGTGGCATACACTCGGTACATACGTGGTACACATCATTCGCGTGTGGTTTGTAAATATTATTTTGGTTTAATTAATTCAAGTATTTACTTTATATGCCAAAGAACAACTATAGACTATCACTACTACTTCTACAACGCTTCTTCAATAAGTTTCGCTTAAGTGAAATAATTTGTTTATTACTTCCCGTTATTCAATTTAATCATAGCTATTTATAAACCAGTAACAATTCTATTGTTACATTCTAATCGATAAACCTATTTCAATATCCATAAATAAACGCAGTAAAATTCCAAACACCAACTCCCAACTATTTCATTCTTACCACGACGTGATTTGCTAAATTTCATTATTAACTGTAACATGAAAACCAATAGTCGGATCATGATAAAATCAATATGGAATCACCTAGGAATCATAATCTATCTTTTCAAAATATAATTATTCAAAATCGGGTAACTCGGGTAAGCCGTATAATTGCGTAAAAAAATACAAAAAAATAAAGAAACGTACATTCGAATTGAGAACCTCTTCTTTTTCGAGTCGTTTAAAAAGGAGGTTATTATTTTGTTTTGTATCACTGTAGGTATATTGTTTTGTATATCTGTTACGAGCTATGGTTACGAGATTACTTAGCCAGTTATGAATGAATTTTAATCTTTTTTGTAAATTAGTCCGGGATTCAGAAATCGTATATAAATTTGATTAAGATCATCGGAACATACTAATCGTAGTTTTTGAGTTTGACCTTTAAAAAAAACATGTTTATCATTTCTTAATGTTTGCTAACGGCCAATGTTAATAATGTATCTCAATCTAATGGATTTCAAACAATCTAGATAGCTGCGTATCCGCCGGCCTATCCTATACCTCATTCCCATATTTATCCTGTGCACAGATATATTATTGGCAAGCGATAACATAAAAATGGATCAAAACATAAATCTTGGACAGCGAGTTTTGGATTAGGATTGATTATTAATATTGGCCGTAAGTGATTACTCGGCCAATAACGAATACATTTTGATAGTTCTTCTTTTTAGGAGAAAGGTCATGAGTCTGAAGTTGTCACCTATAAACTTTATCAAGATTTGGTAAGTGATTTTTACACATAAATTTTCACGTAGGTACCTCGAAGACATTGCAATCGTGACACCACACGCGCAACCTTTCGGAAAAAGAATTTACCTCTCTAAACACTACATAGTGTAAAACAAAGTCGTTTTCTGCTGCCTATCTCCATGTAAGCTTTGATCTTTAAAGTTCTTCTATCTTTGACCGCCTCGGTGGTCGAGTGGCTAGCGTACACGAGCCTAAATACGCCTAGCAACCGCGAGGCTCGGAATCGATTCCCGACGGGAGCATTTGTGTTGAACATTTAGATGTCTGCATTTAGGTCTGGGTGTTTATTAAATTTAAACTGGTATCTATTTAAGTATTTCTATGTATTAGTATCGTTGACTAACAACCACAACACAAGCATATACAACACTTTGGGGTTAGATTCAATTAGTGTAACTTGTTCAGGGATATTTATTTACTTTTTGTTAACTACGTAACGGGTTTTGATGCGTTTTTTAATAGATATAGTGATTCAACAGGAAGATTTATACATATAATTACATTGAAGTTAGTCCACCAGTGCGAAGCTATAATGACTGTAAAGATAAAGAAGAAGTGGTAATTTAGTTGTGCACTCACTAAACTAATTTTAAATTATCGCTATCTTCTTTCAACAAAAGTAACAGAAAGAGACAAAACACTTTTAGTTCTGTCAAATTAGACCGTACACGCCATTGCTACAGATGTTTAACTCACACTCGTAAAACGTTGGTTAAAAGCAGCACAATTTGACATGTTCGGACTAATCTGACATGTCTAAAGCGTTCCATCTCTTTTGGTTTTGTTTTATTTGAAAAAGATAGCATGCATTTAAAATAAGTTTAGTTTGTGAATAGCAGAATTACCACCATTATCTAAATTATAAATTGAGTTTTCGTCTTAATTTTTGTTTTATCGCCTCTGTGGCCTAGCGGTCCGGCGTTGAACTTGAATTCTTGAGATCCCGGATTAGATAAAGAGACAAAAAATAGACAATGTAAGAAAGAAAGTTATTTATTCGCTAAATATGTGTGTAAATAAGATGTCACAAAAATATTTAAGTATATCAACATATTCTACCATATTTTGGTGTGAAAATATTTTAATATTTATAAAAAATATCATTTAACTACATATGCTTTAACTTTTAAGGCAATTTATGACTAGTAAATATATTTATGACTAGTTTAATCATTTATTACCAAAACATTTTTAAAACTATAATTAAATTTAATTCTGTCTATCGTAAACTATCAAACCTAGCCAGACAGGAGAAGAAACGGCGAAACAAACACCACGGCAACCATAACTAATAATTATTACAGTTATTTCACTACAAATTCTTATCTTCAAGAAAATCCTTGACATTATAATATGTTTTCTCTAACAACAAATCTAATATCTTCCTTCGAAATATTTTCAATGGAAGTGATTTGAGATTATCAGGAATTTGGTTGTATAGACGAACGGATATGCAGTAAACATTATTTTTATTAACATTAAGTTTTTGGTTCGGCACATGCAATTTCTAACTATTTCTAAAACAAGAAATTCGCAACATTTCAGCATTTGTTTTTAAAAAGTTGATCATGTTTTTTTACAAATACACATGCAGCCAAAATATACAAACAAGGCAATAGTAAAATTTTAAGCGACTTAAAAAGTGTATATTTTTAGTTTTCTAAAAAAAATAACGTTGCCCAGGTTTGGATATGTGCTCGGTTGGCGATAGACTTATCAACTATCTCATTGTGGGACTTAGTCTTTTCGGCTAGTCGTGAGTGCCTTGGTTGTGCCTCCTCTGCCTACCACTTCAGGGATATAGGCGTGAGGATATTGTTATTATTAAATCAGCGATATACGTAGAGACAAAAATAAATATTACAAGTGTAGTCGAAATTGTGATTTGCGAAGCTTTTAAAATGTAATAACTTACAACGTAAAACACTAGTTATTGTTGGATTTTAGCAGCAAACTAATTTATATAAATTACTGGCTGTCTCAACACAAGTCGCACTGTCCGCCCTTATCGAGCTTTGAGTATTGTTGGTTTAATACTCGAAGGTGTCGAGGCTTGAAATTCTTTGCTTTTTCAATATTTATTTCGCGATTTTTGTTTGATGTTTTAATAGTTAATCAGTTAAATTAACACAGACACAATCAATACATACATTACATACACTACCTAGTATAAAAAAAGTCACTTCCTATGTCCCTTTGTATACTTAAATCTTTAAATTTGATTTTGATGCGGTTTTTTCAATAGATAAAAAGATTGAGGAGGAAGGTCTATACTTGTATTTAATAACCATGCGAAACTAGTTCAAAATAAATGTAAAACTAAACACATATCAAACAAAACAAAATATGTAACTTAAAATAAAATCAGGGAGCATTAAAGTATAATAGCCGTTTTTGAGTCATATGGTGTAAATAGCCCGACTTTATTATAAACCAGTCCTCACGAACTTTGTGCCACCTACCATTAACACACAACATTGACCACTGTAAAATTTTGAAAATGAAAAATAAATTAAAGTTCATATTGTAACTTTAACTCAAATTTTGATAAAATCAAAACGTAGTATTTGTTTTTAACATATTTTATAATCTTCCCACTAACCAATAGTATACAACTAAACTATGATCAGAGATCTTTGCATCATAGTGGCATTGTCACATTACGGACCGTTAGGGTAGCCGGTAATAAACATAACAGTGACAAACCTATAACATTTATAGTGTCTACAGGAGAGTTGTATGTTCGCTTTATTTTGTATTTGTAATAAATCCGTAGAAGTGTGAATCCTGTACATTAAAGATGTTTAAAAAATAGGACTAAAAAGGCGGCAATGAAACAAATTCCTCGAGATTTATTTGATTAACATGTATTATTATTAGATTCACGCCAAATCCACTGAACCGTTCGTAACGAAATTTGGCATGTAGGTACTTTACGCTCTGAGGAAGGTTATACGATACTTTTTGTCCCCCTCACTAAAGCTATGGCTTTTCTAACAAAGTTTAAGCTAAGCACATAAATAAACCCAAAGAAAATTATTATCTTTGACTTGATATGTTAAATAAAAAAAAGGTGTGTGTGCTATTCACACACGATAAAGTGAAACTTCAGTAAATCGACAAAAGAATGAGATGAATATATTATATTTGTGTCTCTTACCTGCAAAAGAATGAGATGAATATATATTTGTATCTCTTACCTGCAAAAGAATGAGATGAATATATAATTGTATCTCTTACCTGTCGTTTTTCCGTTGCCCCCGTTTTGAAATCACAACGATTCTAAAGAAGTTATTCACTTCAAAAAGCATAACTTAAAATAAGAAATGTAGAGAAACATTGGAACGTACAGAATACAGATCATGCCATGCATACATATCTTCATGCCAAGTCCACTCTCCAGGATAGGAAAAATACAACGAGTTCCAAGTGGGTAAAGTTCGCCGCCTCGGCTAGTATTTAATAATAAAGTAACAGGAAAAAAACAATCTGCCAACATGTTAAACCCATGGCGATTCTTTTAACAAAGTTGTAGCTAATCTTAAACAAACCCAAAGAAATGTATAATGATTGGCTTGATACGTTAAGAATACACAATTTTCCTTAAGAAGCAACTTAAATGTGGCTCTGTCCTGCTTTAGAAATACTTGTTAAAACTGAAAAGTTGTACAGATGGAACGTATCTCAAGCGTCCATTTTTGAAATAAGTTATAAAGAATCTTATCCGTCGCGCGTATTGTTTACGAACAAAGCAAAATCTCGTTCGCCCTGATTCGAATTTGAACGTAGATTCGTCTCCAACTTATCCCTCTTTGTTCGACAACTATTGATGCTTGACAGAACTTTCCGAGTCTACGTGTCTATAAAATATTAATATTATTTCTCCGCAGATCCCTCGAGTTCCCGTTAATCTATAGAAAAAGATATTTGCTCGTAATATTATTACATAAGAAATCTTTGATAACGAGTAACGACGCTTGTGATAATAAGAACTTGTCTTACAATTCATCGTAGTATGAAAATACGTTTGTGTATTACTATCTGTCCCGGCAAACTTTCTTTCCCGTTAAGTTTGTATGGGAAACAATAAAGCGCTATTTTCCCATTTTGTCTGTAATTTTCCTTGTTTTTCTCTTCATAAGAACCTTCTCGTAGCAATAACGAACACAATAAAAAAGAATTAGTTAATTTTATTTTATTATAAAAGTGAAAATACTAATTTTACAATTTTGTTTTGTTGTCCGATGCGAAAATCGAACCCGAGACCTCAAAAAGTCAAGTCCGACGTTGGACCTATCTGTCTGTAGTGTCTGTGGTCTACACAGAGGCGATAATAATCTTAATTTTAAGTTACTTTAAGTCTACCTCACTAGCCAACCAGCGAACTACGTTCACTTGGCTCTCAATACTCTCTACCCACCCTGCAAGGTGTGAGAATATGTATATGAAAGATGACATGTAAGTTGAAATGTTTCGTATTTATATACAATGAACTATATGTTTCTCAACATTCAGGATTTCAAGTTATTTTTTCACTTTATACTAAGTGTTATCTGTAATTTCTAAAATACAAAACTTATAACTCAGAAAAGAATAACGATCTGCAAAGCACATTCTACAAATCAAAACAGGAATGAATTTAATCGGAATACGGATTGATGAATTAGAGCTCAATTTACTTGTTGGCTTTTATCCCTTTCCCACAGGAACATCTTTTCTCCACCTACCAGCCACATTTCGTTGCTGTCGGTTTATTAGATTCGGCGTTAACAGACACAGAGACACTGACAAAAAATGCTAAATATATGTTCTGCTGCCCCTTTTTAATCGCCTGCATCTTTTTTTTAAATATTTAATGCATAGAACTCACTCTTCTACAGTTTTATTAAAAGTTTTAACTTCGCACGTGTGGACAGAGTTCTGTGTTACACATAAAACTTCCTTTTGATCTCTCTATAGATTAAAAAAACTGCATCAAAGTCCGTTGCGTACTTCCCGATTATATGAAAGACCTGCGATAAAAAATAAATTTAAAAAATGTGTCAAAGTGACATTGTATAAAAAAGGATCCTATACCATTGCTGAATACACAGACTAGTAAGAGAACTACACGTTGCTGAATCTCTGTCGGATTAGAGTACTTGGGATTAATTGCTCCTCTTCCAACCAATCTCTTACTAGTAATAATTTGTGATGTAATACTAATACATTGTAAAGAATAAGGAAAAAAATACAGCCCGCTGAGTTTTTTGCCGGATATTCTCAGCGTGTGACCGCGTTCCGTTCTGGTGGTAGTTTTTAGTATTATAAAGACTCGTCAGAAGTGCCTCTTGTAAGGTGAATGTGAATAAAAATGTTTTTTATTCTATTCTAAGATCTATACACTTATATGGACACACATCGGAAAGCGACATTCTCTTATACGATGTAATAATATTTAGTATAAAAATACATTAATAATCCCTAGATGTCCAATAAATGGAAAGAGCATATAGCTAGTATTTCATAAAATAAATTCAGCAGCAGTGTTATAACAAGTAGGAGGTACGGTTCCGGAGGGAAGACACTCGCGTGAGCCGATGAGAGACGTGATTCAATTTACATGGTATGATGGACGGATTACTCGACGCGAGAACATTTTGCCAGATACGATGTCAATAACGTCGTTTCTAAACGAAGACCAGTAGTTCTTATATTTTTCTGGGATTTTTTTTTAGACTGTATCTGTCAACTTGCTATCTCATATCTGTAGATAGGTACCACAATTTTGGCGCCATCGAGAGAAAAGATGGTCGAAGATTTTTCATAATTATTGAATTTCGTGTTGATATTGAGTGAAATTAGTAAATTTTGGTGGCATTTTGTACAAATTTGTTCAGTGAAAGAGCACAAATGAAATAATCATGAAGAAATGAGTGTATCGTGTATTTCCTCGTTGCCGCCAAATCTCATTACATGACCTTGAGTAAATAGGCCACCGCTTTACCCAAGAGCCTGACATGACTATCTCACGACTTATGACTGATGACTATGAAAATTAATTGAAATTGATATAAAATTTGATGCAAATTTCTACTTGACTAATGGCTAAATACTAACGTGAAGGCCAAAACCTAAAGAAAGAAGAAAGATAGGTACCAGTTTAGCGCAACTTGCATATCAAAAATAAAAATAATGAATTTGCTATGTTTTTTATTCGCCCAAATCATATGACACTAGTTGACACTTTAGACTTACTTTCAAATTATACGGGTTATACTTTATCAAGTAAACTTTATACAAATTCGGGTTTGCTATGTATCTATGGAAGTCCCGCCTCTTATTACGTAGTATTTATATACTCTTTGATAGGTACCAGTAGAGTTTTAGCGCCATCGAGAGAAAGGATGGTCGAAGTTTTTATAATTATTGAATTTATATATTGAGTGAAATTAGTCAATTTTGGTGGCATTTTGTACAATTTTGTTCAATGAAAATGCACAAATGACATAATCGTGAAGAAATTTGCGTATCGTGTATTTCCTCAGAAATTCTACCAGATTTTGGTAAATCTAAAAAGTATCTTCACGCCCATATCCCTGAAGAGGTAGGCAGAGGCACAACCAGGGCACCCACGACTAGCCGAAGTTACTAAGTCCCACAATGTGACAGGTGGCAAGCCTATCGTCAACCGGGCACATATCCCGAGCAACATTTTTTTTTTCGAAAATTGGGAAAACCTAATTTTAATTTTGTTACCTGACCCGGGATTCGAACCCGGGACCTCATGCAGTCAATTCCAACAACAGAACCGCTAGACCACAGAGGCAACTTTTGGTAAATTTGATGCAAATTTTTACTTGACTAATGGCAAAATGCTAACACGAATGCCAAAACCTAAAGAAAGAAAGAAGTTACAGAAAGCAAACGAAATATCTGACCCCTTTACAGTACTTCGAAAGCACGGGGTTCACATCATACGCATCACAAATTTTAGTTGCTTATTGTACTGTCGTGGTACAATTAGTATTATGCCTTAAGTGTAAGGTCTAGAAATATTGCAATGAAAGGCAATTTTCTCTCATGTCAAGCAATTTAGCATTAGGTTGTGAAGAACCTCTACTTCAAAGTTGACTACAAGGTGAAACTGTTGGCCGTAGATTCTTTTGCTATGGGGGTGGATGTCACCTTTTCTTATGACTGTTTTTTGCGTTCGACTATAAGATTCAACCTACAAGCTATTACTTTATTTTTATTAAACATGTGGGCGCCATAAGTCTATTATTTTATTTGTTTTATATTTTGTCTCTGCTTTTTTGATAAAATATATGTTTGTTTAAATTGATCGCAAAAAAACGTATTTTAATGAAAATTTATTGTTTCAAATTTATTTCCACGGGCGGCTAACTCGAAAAGTATCGACTTTTAGAAAAAAACTGTATAGAACAAAAGTTTCTTCGAATTAGTTAATCTATCCATTTTCGTAAGTGGCTAGCGTAAACGCCTAACTACGCCGAACAATTTTCGACCAGACCAGGGGCCAGGCATTTGTGTGATGAACATTTAGATGTCTGCATTTCCGGGTCTGGGGGCTTATTAAATTTATTCTAGTATCTATTTAAGTACTTCTATGTATTAAAATCGTTGACTAACCCATAACACAAGCATATAATTTGCTTACTTTGGGGTTTGATTCAATTGGTGTTACTTGTCCAGAGATATATTTATTTATTACATAAAAAAACCCACTTCCAATAAGGCACGGCCTCAAACCACTTTTTAAAGCAATTAATAACACAGCCTCGACTTTATAGAACCCCCTGCAAAAATTAAATCATGTTTTTATTACTGAATCGCTGTAATTCGCTGAAATTTGCGTCTACATATGGGGCCTACTACATACTAGTGCCTCTAACAATTAACATTCAAAAATAAGATTAGTTGACCCAAAAACCTTTATGTACTTATTATTCGATAACGTCATTCTTGAGGTAGTCCAGTAAATCTCTTCTTTACTCCGTTTTTTCATATTGCTAATAACATCTAGTTCTTTAAAATTTTTCAATCTTTCCTATTAAAAATACCAATATCTTCACTCATAAAATCCACATATTCAAACCAATTATGACATATTGAACACTCTTTTAAATATTTTCTTATAGTTTTATTCAAGATATCTAATTGCTGTGAAAGCTTTTTGATAATTACAGCTTTTAATTATCGGACCGTTTCATATTTCCTGCTTCAAAACAGCTTACACTTTAGAAGAATTAAGTATAATCACGATGGGTGGTTTATTTTAATCAAGAAAAAAATGTTACAGTTAAATCTATCCGGTGTCCCTTGGACGTGGGTACAACTATTCTGTAATGCTGGTATTACATACTGTGCTTTGTTTTTTTTCAATTTATTTGATTTTGGAAACATCTGTAAAAAAAAACAATTGAAAAAATATTGTGAAAGTTTACAAGTATATTTCATAAATCATACTTTTATCTATAAATAACAGACCAAATCTTAATACAAGAGTTCCTTAAACTTATGAAAATCGAAATAATGGTCTTATTTAGATATTTGGCAAGTGTAGCACAAAGTATAAAATTAGTTAATAATACAAAAATTAAAATAATTTACAATAATTAATAAAGTAATTCAAAATTATTTAATAATATATTATTTTTTCCCATTATTTCCCATAATTTACATTAAATTATTTTTTTCCCATTTTTGAACAACTTTATGACTATGTGTGACCTAATGATGTAAGCTTGCCAAACTTTTTTCCTTTTTTTAAAAGAGCAACTTCTTAGTTTAGATTATTTATTAATTAAAAACGCATATTTCATTCTGTATGTAACTATTTATAATTATCTTCCATAGCTACGAGTCCCAGTACTTAGTTTTAAAGCGCCGCCTATAGATTTTTTTTTTTAATCTATATCCGCAAAACGTTGTAATAGATCTCTTTTTTTAGCACTCGGCATGAAATAGCTCAAAATTCCAATTTAAAAATCGCTTATTAGCCTATTAGTTTGTTTGTAACAGGCTTTTTCATTGAATACTGTTAGTAAACAGGTTTCAATGAAAAAGCCTTTGTAAACAGTATTCAATGAAAAAGCTTGCAAGTCTTGTTTTTTTAAGTAAAACATATACATTTATATTCCTAAAATGGTAAACCGCCTACAATAACATTTAACCTCTCATAAAAACATAAAGGGCACTATCTATTAAAACTATTTATTGTAACTAAGACGCTTGTTCGACAGTCCTAAAGAAGCTGAAAGTTTTTAGCTTTCAAAAATTATTTTTTATTTCTTTTCCATGCAAACCCAGCAGATATTCTGGCGCTAATGAACCGGGCTATGAACATCGCAGTAAAGGCCGGGGCGTGATCTTCGGACGGATTTTTTGAGCGCACCTTCTTCGCTTGTTCATTAGTGTAATTAACTTACGCTGTACTCTTCCACAATTCGTTTTAGTAACCCTCCTTATTAAATTGCTCTTCGCTGTAAAACTTAAAAGATCTAGAGATAATGTACAATTAAAAAAGACACGAAATCACATAGTTATACGCGTAGTTTGTCCACTTTCTTATTTTTTTAAGTTGACCATCGTACTCTCTTACATAGTAACGCTGCAATTGACATGCAATAATAAATAATAATTTCTTGGACAAGTTACACAAATTGAATCTAACCCCAAAGTAAGCAAAATGTTATTAGTAAATGACTAATAACATTTTGCTTACTGCTAGACCACAGAGGCGAGTATGTGTATTTTTGTTTAAATTTAGATTCTACACAAAGAAAAAAGTTACTAAATCTTAAGGATCACAACGCAAATGTACTTAAGACCTTTATAGGTGTTATTCGTGGATGTCAGTGATCACTTTTCATCAAATTCCTCATTAGATTCGTCATCTATAGAAAGCCTTAATCTATCCTAAAAAGCCCAGATGTCTTCCACTAACAGCAACTAAATAATTGTAATGGGTTTTGATCGGTTAGATGTATTCAGAGATACATTTCTAGTTTACACTCCATTGGCCTTTGCGAAAGATCTTCTCATTGTAAACTGGAACGTTTGTCCCATTCTGTCCTGAGAGCTATGTTAGAAGCTCTCTCCGAAGTTCTAGAATTCACATTGTACTTTAATCAAATATTTTCATAATATTTGTATTTCTCCTCGTTCTTTTTCGTATGATGCTTTTCAACTGGAATCATTCACTTAAGATTTTATAAAAGAAGTGGAAATATGTTATTGGATAATGATATTGTCTAATCGTAACTCGAATTATTTGATTTTAGTTGTGTTAATTATTGCCAGGAAAATTACTTTATATGAAAAAAAACAATGTTCATAGTCAGGACAGGATACGTCTCTCAGGTCAGCTAGTTTTATGTAAATGCTGTGGCAAATGAAATAAAAGTGAAAATAAGTATTTGTTATATGGAATTCATATACAGATTGCCAGTTTTGATTTCAATCGACTCATTTAAAAAAAGAAAAGAAATCTTGTATTATAGTATCGTTTTATTTTATAACGAACGGGATACGACTTAGGAACATTCACGAGAAAAGCCCTCCTGGCTCCTGAAATTTTGGCAACACATGTGTAATACTCTTGATGCTGTGGATGTCCGTGAGAGGCAGTAGTAACTAATCACTTAGGCCTCCTCTTCCAGAAAAAAAAACGGTTGCACTCCGGGAGTGCCGGCAGAAGTGAAAACTTGAATATAAACGTTGTGCATTTTTGATATTTTGGAATGGTTAGGGAATAATTTTGGAAGAATTACTTTAATTATCAGTATAAAAGTACTATCATTTATGTGGTAAAATACAATTATTATTTATCGTACACAAACATGACAACATGAACTTCGCGCAAGCGCCCTGCGCCGTCTTATGAATTATCGTATTACGAAATGTCAGGTCACGTGTCCTGGCGCGAGTTGAGAAGTTTTTACCCATTCCAAAAAAATTGCGCAACGCCACTAAAGAAGTTTTCACTTAAAAACAACAGTAGAAGCATAAACGACAAAGAAACGACGACGACAAAATGACGTCAATTTATAGTCAATCTATCATCAAGACATAACTTTGTATTGAAAATGGCAACTTAATGATTGATTAAAAGATAATCTTTTTGAGTGATATCTAATACTCGTATTTAAAACCATGTTGGAATTAAGTTCCGTATCGCGCGATAGACCTCTCGCCCACCCTTTATTCAATATACGCGGGCGATACCCCTGTAGGCGAGGGATGCTCCCTCGTATTATATGCTGATGATGCTACTTACTTCACATCATCGATGTCTCCAGCACACGCCGCCTTCAAGTTCCACAGATCCATCGACCTCCTAGCAGACTGGCTACGCAAATGGCGCCTCACAGTCATCACTCACAAGACTCAGGCGCTGCTAACCAAGGGTCTAGCTCGAAGAGGCAAAACCACACCCCTGCTGAAGTTGGACGGTATAGACATACCATGGAAGAGAACCGTCACTTACCTAGGAGTTACCATCGACGCCAGACTTACCATGCGGACCCACATGAAGTCATCCTTAAGGAAGGCAAGAGTGGCTTTGGCCGCACTGCGTCCTCTTCTCACCTCCAGGCTTCACCTCAAAATCAAACTAGAAATCTATAAGACCTACGTTTGGACAAGACTCACCTATGCCGCCTTATCCTGGTACCACTTCGCAGCTCCCGAACTTGGAGCAATTACAAAACGTTGCGCGCCACGTTTCGTCAGGAATGACGTAATTCAACGCGACCTCCAACTTGAAAGCGTCGGAGAATTCATCAGGAAGTCCACCTCCACTTTACTCTCCCGTGCGGATATACCCATCCGCACATCAAATGCATTGCTCCAAACCACGCGCAACCCACGCGCGACCTCCTGACCAAAAACAGTACCCCAGGGACTTAATCACCCCCTTTCCTCCTCACCCCATTAAGTCGTCTACTTGCTGATCGCTCCTGCTGGGCCTCCCCCTAGGGGTCTCACCCGGTAGGGCTTGATCGCACATGATGACATGAAGACAGGAGTGAGGAAAAACAAACAACCCATCCAGAAAGCCACCGCAAAACGGGTAGAGTACGCGTGCTCAAACCCAACGACATGGCTGTTTTTACGGTCAGCGTTTGACACCATGGTCAGGGGGCAAACGCCCCGACACCATCATCACTGTTCCCCTCCAGGAGCAAGTGTGACATCCTACGCGACAGCTTTATAAACAACGTTTTTACTTTTTAGTTTTTCCGTCTTAAGCCTGCGGGTCTGTTACTCGTGAACAGTGAAAACACCTTGTAGCGCCATCTATTGGTACGTTATCGAATTAAATTATTTTTATACACACTTTTGTGTCTTTTGTCTGGTTTAATTTTGAATAAATAATTTGACTGTGTTTGAACGAGATTCGTTAGATATATCCAATACTCGTACCACTTCTCGGATCGTCAGAAAATTAATATGAGACCATCTCGGAAATCAAATTGTCAACAACGATAATTATTGCTTTATGTTTAAAATTTTAATCATAAAGTAATAACAATAAGTTTTAAAATATCTAGCAATTAATGAAATATTTTTTTCGTTTGAATAAATGAATTTGATGTTGCAATATATATTTTTTTTAATATTTTAGTTTATACGTAGCGAAACACGTACCGGGCTACTAGTTCATTATAATTGGTTCTTTATTTCTGAATTTTATTACTTTAATTCAGAATTAATGCCTTCTTTATTTTGAAGCTGGTTATAAATATAACTGATACAACTGGTACAATCAAAAACATAATAAATTATGTGAAAATGATAATCCTAGCTAAATTACAGACTAGACCTTAAAGTACCTAAGTAAATTATATGCTTGTGTCACAGGTAGTATTACTACTACTACTACTGTAACAGAAATATTGAAATAGATATTGAAATAAATTTAATAAACACCCTCGCTCTACTCATCTAGATGTTTGTCACACAAGTGTCTGCCTCCATCGGGAATGGAACCCGAGTCGCGATTAGCTGATGATGGCGTGTACACTAACCCGTCGACCAACGAGGCAGTCAACGGTCTCATCCCGATAAATTTGAATTTACTTATCCAAAGAAGTAAGTAGAGCAATGCCTGCTTAAGTTTTCCTCTTCCTTTAAAAAGAAACATGAAAGGGTTATTTTATAAATTCTCAATTATCATCTCTCATACATAACCACCTAATATTCAATCTAAATAGCAAACAAAAGACAATATAGACAAAAAACATCACACAAAAGTTTCTTCATAAATTTGTTGACACATATAAATGATCAGTTTCTCCAGTGGAAATAAATAGATTTATCAATAGATCTTAAATAAATAATCACAAACAAGGATGGAAGGGACTAAGTGCGGGACATTAACAAGGGTCCAGTCCAATTTTCGTCCTGTCTGCGTTGATATATTGAGGGCCAACGGGCAACGGAAGCTATGCTCTGAGCGATCAACGCCACGACCGAATCGTTTACTTTTTGTCTCGTAAGATTAGTGGTAGAGGATTTTCATCTCAGCTATCATCGGAATACTTTTATGAATGGGTATTTTATAATTCGAACCTATTTCAATGTTTTGAAAATGCCATCCCAATTTTTTATTTTATTTTTTATGACATTGTAAGGCAAACAAGCAGACGGATTTCCTGATGACAAGAAATTCAAGTCGCCTAGAGACACCAAAGGTGGTAATAGTGCGTTGCCAACCTGAAACCGGGATGTTAGGCTTCGAGCAAAATTAAGTTCACCGGCTCCCTTGCCCCCCGAACCGTTCACATTATGGCGGCAGGAATAGGTAAGGCTGCGGTACCAATCCGGGCGAGTCGCAGCGAGACTCTACCACCTAGTCAGATGTCACGGTGTTAGTGACGGTAGGCCTATGCTTGCCTTTTACGAACTGCCTGGCACAGGAAAGCACTCTGCAAAGGAGCCCGGACTGTCACAGAAACTACGATTTTTAACACTATTATGTATTTATCTTTACATTTTAATTAAATAACTTCATATTTCAGCACAAAAAATATATACCTAGAACATAAACTGTCAAAAACTATTAGCCATAGCCAAAGTTTTCAACCCGTGCTCGTCAAACAGCCACGAAACCTGTAGTTTAAAAATTCAGTGCCTTCCCGACCGCCCTGCTTGCATTTTTCGAGAGTACTAAAGTCTGCTTCGTTTATATTAAAGACCTCTATCTATTCGTTTTATCCGACAAGAAATATGCTTTCACTCTCGTCACCGCTTTATTCGCTAAGACCTCTTACTTCCACTATGGAAGTTGCGAGGAAAATTCATATTTGGCAGCCTTTAAAACCTGTATTCAAGTAAAAATATTACCTACTTCACATTTTTTAGATTTCAATTTTTTGTTACTATAAAAGAATGTTTCTCGTGCTTAATTTAAAACTTTTCATAAAAAGAGGTTCTTTTATCAGCTGTATGATGTTTTAATCTACAGAAAGTCGAAAAAGAAGAGTTACCCGTTCCATAAGCCTTAAAGAAAAAGTTAATTTATGATAAAAAGACGTTCTAATTTTCTGCCATTAGTTGATTGGGGAAGTCCCTTTATAACTAACTCGTAAGAATGAGGAGGTTCATTTCGATTGTATGTTTTTGTATGTTTATTACGCGATTACTCAGCCAATAGCTAAACGATTTTGGTGGTTTGGTTTTTGAAAGATAGGTCGATATTCCGAGGTAATTTCATACTGATTTTATCATGAGCCTGGGGGCTCCTGAGCCCTCGAGCAAAAGTAAGTTTACCGTTTGCTCCGAACCAAAACACGACAAGACGTTATGGCGGCAGGAATAGCTAAGGCGGTGGTACCAATCCGGGTGAGTCGCTGCGAAACTCTACCACCAAGTCAGATGTCACGGTGTTAGTGACGGTAAGCCTATGCTCGCCTTTTACGAGCTGCCTGGCAGGAAGGCAGATGGTCTATTCTACAAAGGAACCCGGACCAACACGGGGAGAAAAATATTTGTGTATAAATAGGGTACATCTAGAGATGTTGTAACAATTAAATTATTTATGTTTCGCTTATTTCATCAAACTTAAAAGGTATACAAATTTTATTTAAGGCTAAAATTAATGCTATTGTTTATTATTTATC
>NJDC01004509.1:44900-66586 GCA_002245475.1 Calephelis virginiensis
AGGATATGGGTAGCAAGATAAATGAATTGCTGGTGAGTACTTTGAACTATTTTTGTTTTCTTATAGTTGTAATTAAACTTGTTATATTCTTTTGTTGCCAAACATAAAAATACAAACTTGTAGATGGCCATATACTTACTATTTGAGGAAACATGTTATAGTAGTTGTCGCCTCCGTGGTCTAACGGTCCAGGTGTCGGACTTGACTTTATTAGGTCCCAGGTTTGAATCCTGGGTCGGGCAACAAAAAGAAAATGGGGTTTTTCCAATTTTCTAATAAAAAAAATGTTGCTCGGGATTGGATATGTGCCCAATTGGCGATAGGCTTGCCATCTATCACATTGTGGGACTTAGTGTCTTCGGCTAGTCGTGGGTGCCCTGGTTGTGCCTTTGCCTACCTCTTTGGGGATATGGGCGTGAAGATACTTTTTTTATGTTATAGTATAAAAGATTTATTAAATGATCAACTTAATTTAATAAAAGACATCTTTATTTCCAAGGAGTTTGTTTCTCCATTTCTTCTTATGCTAAAGAAGGTTTAGAAATAGTAATAGTTTAATGTAGATGGCAATCAATTAGCACTTTGAAATTGTTTTGTAATCAATAAAAATGTAGTGAATCTTGCAATAATTGAATCAAATTAACTGTTTAAAAGGGATTTCTCCTAAATCAAGCCTAATAATTGAACACAAACAAATTACTCTTAACTCAACCACATATCTTTGCACCAAATCTCTTACAGGGTAGGCATAGAGTATTGCCTGACTAATGTCGCAATTCTTGCAGAGATTTTATATTTTCATACAAACATTCTGATTTTGACAATCTTTGCAGCACCTTTGGATAAAACCTGAAGGATTTGATTGTAAATTTCCAACCTAACTCTCCCAGCTACCTGCAATCAAACCACTTTTGACAGGTGTCAAAATTGTATATTAATTTTTGCCTTCTCAAAAATGTTGAAAGGGGATTGAACTTTTTGATGTGAAACATCTATAGGCGCACGTAAAACAGATTTCTGGCGTGGCGACGCATCGCCACGTAATATGATGGTATATATCTATACTAATATTATAAAGTGGAACAGTTTGATTTTTTGTTTGTTTGAAATGAATAGGCTTCGAAACTACTGGACCGATTTCAAAAATTAATAATTAAGTGGTAATATAACCACTTTTATACATTTTAAAAGTTATTAAAAATAGTGGTAATATTCGGAACATTTTATCTATACCTTCTTATTTATCCTTATCTAAATAAATCATTTCATATTAAAGACTGTTTCAATACCTTGAGATTACTTTTTGAATTATTCAAATCGAAAAGTCCATTCAAAACATATTACAAAATTAAAAATGTAATTCTTAACAAAATACCTATCTACACTAGAAAATTATGAAACGCGCGCATGGTGCGCGACGGCCGACGACACCACGTGAGTTTGTATCACACTAGCGACTTGACCTGGCTTCGGTCAGGTAGTAGATTAATAAAATTAATCAGGTAATGTAATCTATACTAATAATAAAGAGAAAGATTTTATTGTTTGTATTGAATAGGCTCTAAAGCTGACCGGCCGATTCGGTAAATTCTTACTCCATTCTAAACCCGCATTACCACTAACAAAAATAGGATTTTACCTCTGTAACATGCTTCATTCGTACGGGAAAACCGGTAATAGGACAACATGAATAGGGGAAAATTACCGTTTCGTGTTGAGATATGTGACACTGCTGTCGGTATGGCAACTACTAAACGGCTTCACCGATTGGGTTGAAATGTTGTAAGTGTATTTCCACTGTTTCTCGGAAACATACTAGGTATGCAGAGCAAATAATTTTTTCTATACACGTGCATAAAAATTAATCGCCGTAATGTACGTCACTATGAGCATACTCAGAACGTTTGACAGGACAGATACACCAATTATAAGGAGGAAAGATTTGATTGCTGGTTTGTTTGTATTTAATAGTATTGAAAATTATTTTACGATTGAAAGCGAATACTGTCCCTGATGAACATAGGCTACTTTTTAAACCAGGACTATGCTTCATTCCAACAGGACAACGGGTAATAGAACACCGGGTCGTAAAAATGGTCCTTCCCTACTTACCTATTTCAGATATCTAATTTTTAAACGGTTAAATAGATTTGAAATTTTAAATGTGTATTTCAATTGCTTACCGTATGGTTTCAAAATACAATTAGACCCGGTAAGTGGAGCTGCTGTCGGTATACCATCTACACTATAAAGTTAAAGAGGAAAGATTTGACTGTGTGTTTGTTTGTATTTGATAGGCTCAGAAACTACCGGACCGATTATAAAAAACATTTTACTATTAGAAGCAGTCATTATTGCTGATGCACATAGGGTGTCTTATTTCCATGAAAAATTATAAATTTGCCAGGACGTGCTGCTAGTATACAGTCTATATGCAGTAATGTGTACGGTGTGGCGACGCGTCGCCATGCGCAATCGACTGTGCGATTCTCTCCTATCGTAATATTTTATTTTATCATTATGACATATTTAGTTCCTATCACAATCTGTTATTTTTTGCATATTACTTTTAGAAAATAATGTCGTGTTTCACATCTGCCAAGCTTCCCGTGACGGCTTACATTTTTTTGTACGAAGCCTGGCTTAGTCCCAGACTGCCATTTTCTGTTTTTTTTTCAAAATGGCGGCGCACGATAATTCTTACAAATATTGATAGCGGACACTTGTATAAACAATAAAGTATTAGGATCAACATATCCTAAATCGTCACGTTACAGAGTTATTTCAAAAACAAAACGATGATGAGAATTTTGCCCAAATCAATTTAAAGTTGTATTTTTGTAACCATGATAGCCTTAGACCTTACTGCTATACATTTTTGCCGTCTTCTTCATTCTTGCCGAGAAATATTCGGTGAATAAAGTTGGTTAATGTTTTTGAATTACGAGATTGCTACCACCGCAACGTTGTAAACATTGATTGTATACAATTATTTTTCATTTATATAATAAAAATACGTAAATAATATATATAATTTTTTTGGTAACAAGTTTACCTTTGACCACTGTCTCACCTGATGGTTAGTGATGATGTAGATAGAGGCGGGCTAACTTGGAAGGGGATATTTTATTAGAGTACGCCCCCTGACTGTCTCTAAACGACCTCGTAACAAAACGCTAAATTGCTTCACAGCAGGTCTTTGTCGTTAGAGTGGTAACTAGTCATGGCCAACTGTGTTGTGCATTGTTTCTATAAGGTAATTGACATACTCGCCATCGATTTTTATTGTAAATAGCTCTGTGACCTGATGCTTTTGGATATGTTGACCCTTATACTTTTTTGTTTGTACAAGTGTCCCCTATCCATATATGTAGGAATTATCGTTCGCCGCCATTTTGAAAGAAATACAAAATGGCGACGGTGGACTTTATATTGCAGATGTATTTTTGTCCATATTAATTTACTTCATGTATTATGGAAGAGCTATTAGCATTAAGTGACATACCTATTATCGATTTTTTTTATTCTTGACAAGAATATACATATAATAAAGCAGAAATCAAACTAGATTATGGATAGTCCGCTGAAGTTGTAAAACCTCGCGGTTATCAACATATTAGCCATTTAAAAAAAATCTAAATTATTTTATAATTTATTAATTATTTTTCAATTTTGATTAATAAATTTTGTATAATAAAAGCAAATAACCCAAATCAACATTTACAGGGTATATTTTACTCCAGGAAATGAATGAATTTGCAGGACCACCACTAGTCTATTTTATATGTATTTTTGTTTCAGGAACAAATTACAAAACATAATGAAATAGAATCTGAATTGATAGAAGAAAATAACGCACTTAAAGAGAAATTGTTAAAAGAAAGAGAAGAATTTTTGTCTGAGCTTAGTCGAGAGAACACTTCAAAGCAAGACTTGCTAGACAAATTGGAGGCAAGAATAAAGGAACAAGAAGAAGCAAGGATCAAAGAAAAACAAGAGTTAGAGGAACAGTTGCGCATAGAGACAGAACAACTGAGACTTGCAAAGGAGAAAGTTAGTACACATTTATTTTATTGTAAAGAAAAAAATTGCAGCAACTATTCCCTTTAGCATACTCAGCTTTTATTTAACTTTTTTATATTGTGCTTCCTAAAGGAAAAGTATTGTTGTTTTGTTTGGTTTCTAATTGCTTAATAGTAAGAGGAACCTGAAAGGTTGGATTTGGTTGTGACAACTCATCTCATCTATATATATAAAAGAAAGTTGTGTTTGTTACATTATTTATAACTCTAGAACGGCTGAACTGATTTAGCTGAAAATTGATAGGGAAATAGCTTAGAACCAGGAGACGGACATAAAATACTTTTTATCTAGTTCAACTGTGAGGAACCTGGGAAAAACAACATTTTAATTTTTCCACTACAAACGGGTGGAACGAAGTTCGCCGGAGCGGCTAGTTTTCTAATAAAATAATTTTGTGTCCAACATTCGATAGGTGCCTGTTGGATAATAGGTTTGCCAATCATCACATTGTAAGACTAAGTACTTTCAGCTACTTTTGTGGTGTTCTGGTTATACCTAATAACAACCTACCTTTTTGGGATAAATCTGTGAAGTAATATACTCAAGTATATATGATGGTATATATTTTAAAAGTTTAATATCATCCTAATATTATAAATGCAAAAGTTTATTTGTATGTATGGATGTTTGTAACTCTTTCACGCCCTAATGGCTAAATGGATTTGTCTGAAATTTGGAACACATGGATTAACATATAGGCTACTTTTAATTCCGATCGCACAACGGGTTCCGGTGAAAACGTGAGGGAATCCGCAGGCAACAGCTAGTCTAATATAAACCTCTCTTTATATTTTTGTTTAAATATTTGTCAAGGAATTGAGGGAGCTTACTGAACAAAAGAAAAAACGAGAAATGGAGCTTATGCAAGAGCTTGAAGCCATCCGGAAAAATCTTGAAGAAGAAGTGAAACATAAGGAAGAGCAGAGATGTCAAGCAGCACAACAACTCACAGAGCAAATGGAAGAAATGAAAAAAATAAAAGATGAAGATAAAATTAAGATGGATCAACTTGTAAGCTTTTTATAACGTGGTAAAATATAATACATCATTCTTTTTAAGAGCTATAAAATAATAAGTATTATGTAAATACAAAGAGAACCATGTTGAAGGTGCCAATTTGGCAGTTATGAACAAAGCAAGGTTTCGGAAAAAAGTAACATTGCTTAATAAATCCTCTTTGTATTTTATATCATCTATCTATCTTCTATATTATCTATCTGATTAAAGCCCGGTTCCTTTAATTAACAAACTTTAAACTGTTAGCATAACCATTGGTAGTTTGCCTAAAAGTGACGAAGCATTGCTCATTCTCACAAAAAACTCACAAAAGTTACCAGTCAATAACCAACAACCGTAGTTATATATTTTACTATTCGTACCAAAAACTACCTTTCGCAATGGCGCAATAGGTCTAACACCCTAGTTACAAGACACCGACTCACGAGTAATATCTATAGTGTCTATAGGCCACAGTTGTCCCCATCAGGAGAACTATGTTCTCTGTCTAATGCTATGAAAAAATATTTGTAAGAATTGTGCGACATCTGTATTGCAGTTAGGCATTAGATTAAAGTCAGCTTTATTATAGCCTAATATTATTTTACATTTGCACTGTTACTGACATATTATATGTTAGTTGTATTATATGTAGTATGTCAATAATATGTTAGTTGTGTATACTATAGAATAATATGTTATAGACCATTTATTATAACATTATTTATCATTTATTCTATTTTAGGAGCGTGAAAGAGAAGAAATACAGAAACGTCTTCAAGAAGCCCAAGAAAATGCACAGAAATCTGTTGAAGAATTGCAGGTAATTTTAAATTATTTTTAGTTGTTCTCAATAATGCGAAGTTATTATTAGTTGTATTATCATATAGGTAAAGTGCTTTTATTGATATTTCAACTAAACAACAACAAAAGAATTTTTTTTTTATAAATAATGAAATCTAAAAAATAGCTATTTGTTCATTGAATTTGAGAAGTAAATATGAAATACTAGTTGTTTGTCTGTTTAGAATAGAACGATTTTCATAGAAAATTTCATTCCCTATTATAGTATTTTGTTTAAAAAAAATAACCTATAGTGGCCACGTCGCCAACTAGTTTGTATTGAGATGTATGACGGCTAACGCACTTGGCGACCAAATGGCGACGCAGGAACGCTAGACCTAGCCATGGCATCGCTGGCCACGTCGCAATAGCGTATCGGTGAGTTATGGCCCTTAATCTATAGGTACATACATATAAATAAAACACTGGTATTTCAAAATATCTGATTTCTTAAAAGTTTTTAAACGTTTTCTGTTTGTCAAGCTTAATCTTTAAAATGACTGAACTGAATTTAATAGAAATTTTAGTTATAATAATATGATGCTACGCGACACGTTTTTGTACATGGTTTACTCATAAACTGCTTAACGGATTTTAATCAAATTTTCAGCTTACATCTCAATTTATAGTCGCAACGTTATTTTAATATAACTAACATTTATATGCTATAATTTTCGTGTTCTGAGATAGTACGACGTGCCATATATATGACGACGCACCAGTAACATCTATGGCGACTATTCTATCTTGCTGTCTGGATAGCCGCCTGCTTGTTTGCTATCTTGTACATCAAAATATCATGTTATAACAGGCGAAAGTCAACGAGAGACAAGTAGAATTAGCCTCACTTGCTGCAGAAAGGATTCAGAAACAAGCGGAGCAGTCCAGTGAAGTTATAAACTCTCTACAAGCGCAGCTAGAAAAGGTAGTTCTTATTTTTTTTCTTTCCTCACACACAAGCACATAAACACGCAATTCACATCCTCATACAAACATTTATTTATGAACACACACGCCCCCACACACACACATACACACAAAGACACACACATTCACACACACACACACACATACACACACACACACACACACACACACACATACATACAAACAAACACACAAAAACGCGCGCGCTCGCAACGACATACACTCATAAAAACCGTCTATTAATTTACAGGTACGAAATCAGTTACAAAATGTCGAAGAGGAGAAGAAGATACTAGAAAGTTCAGCTGTTTCGAAGGCTGAAGAAGGAGAGAGTTCTTCGAAAGTAACGGTTGTGTTTGGAGAGATGATGGAAAGTGAACTGCAGTGTAGTATATGTGCTGAGCTTTTCGTATCTGCTATTGTGCTAAATTGTTCACATACATTCTGTAAATACTGTATTACAATGTGGAAAAAGAAAAAGAAAGATTGTCCAATATGTCGGTAAGTATTTCTATTTACATCTACTATGTGACTTATTAAAGATATGTGACTTATTATCGCCTCCGTGATCCAGTGGTCCGATTTTGATGAATTCATGAGTTCGATTCCATGGTTATGCTCAAAATTGTGTTTATTTTCGAATTTTCTGACAAAAACGGGTTTTGCCCGGGATTGGATATTGTGTCGTAGTTGCATCTGACATTCGGGCATGAAAATGCTTTCCAATTTTTTATAATTAAAGACTACTTATACATTAATACACCATATAAAGCAGCCTTTCCCAAAGTGGGCGATAACGCCCCCTTGTGGGCGCTGGAAGCCTAGAGGGGGGCGGTATAAATCTTGGAAAAATGTTTTTTTTTTTAAACTAGGCGCAACAAATATGTTATTGACAAGAAAAAAACGAGGGGGGGGCGCTACAAAACAACTGATTTTCAAAGTGGGCGTTACATGAAATAAGTTTGGGAACCTCTGATATAAAGCTTCCATCTTTAGTAATTAGTGCAGAGTGGGTGAAGCCGGTGGAATCTGCTTATAAATAGATATAATTTACTTATCAATTTTATAACAAACAAATAAATTTTTATTGTGATGATATGTCATCACCTAAACCTAATATGTACTCAATATCAGTAAATGTTTGGACCATCATACAACATTTCTTTTATCATATTTCCGTGTCATGAGGTTGCCCAAAAAATATCTCTGTTTTGGCGATACGGTCACCTTTGTGTATCACTTAGTTTTAAGTTTTGTTTTTAGTGTATTTATTTTTTATGTATTTGGTGCACAATAAAGAGATATTCTGTTCTATGTGGGTATAGAATAAAGTTATCTGTAGATGTCATAAAGATATGTAACTTATTATTATTTGTTCCTTTCCTTTAAACATGAAACTACTGATAATAGACGACCAAAAATAACATACCTCATTGGATACCAATTTTTCACAAACATACTAATAACAATTTATCAAAGAATTTTTTTTAATAATATTTATTGTTACAGAGCACCAATTACCTCAGAGTGTAGGAGTTTAGTTCTAGATTCGTTTATAGAAAAAGCTGTACAAAATCTATCTGAAGAAATGAAATTAAAACGGCAAGAGATACTCAAAGGGAGAGAAGGTATAAACTTATCTTTGGTCCTAGCATAATTAGCATATTAAATTTAGTTACAGGACTTGTTAGTCTTAAAAAATGCTTTAAATATATCAAACTTAAGAGTGTTAAATAGGAAGCTTAGTTCCTATTTGCTTTGTGTAAGTGACTTCACTGAGAAAATTTCTTCACGTATTCTTTTGACCTTGCTAAATCATTTTTCTTTATTTAAGTTTTTTTATTTTATTTATTGTCTATCTTATTTTTACGTATGCTATATCTACTACAAGTATTTAAATATTATCTTTGTTCCACACTTATAATATTTAGTTAGACAACTTAATAGTAAATTGAATTGTCATTACTTTTGCATTAAACTGTCATTAGCAAAAAAGACAAAAATATGACTTTTAATAAATTAAACCGAAGAGTGGTTAATAGGAAGATTAGTTCCCATTTGCTTTGTGTGACCTTTTTAAGAAAATATCTACATACAATAACGTGCATTCTTTTGACCTAACTTAATCACTTCTCGGCCTGTTTTTTCGATTTCGTTTATTATCTATAAATCTACTATAATAGACGCTAAATCGACTATTTGCGGGATAAAGAAAATAACATAAAAATAGGCATATAATATTCTTCTTTGCTTTCTTCGACATAATAACGCAATTTTGGAATGTATAACTGATTATTTATATATATAAAAATCAATGCCACTTTTCGGTGTTATTTTATACGTCAAGAACGGGCTCACCTATAATCCAAACCAAACGCTTAGGCTTTGTTCGGACTATTTAGTAGGTGGTTTATGTGAAGCTTGCATAAAATTGGTCGAGCAGTTCTTAATTTATCACATTTTTTTTGTAACAAATGAATTCCGTAAATGGCGGGTCGTTTTGTTAATGGGTATTTTTCTATCAAATTGAAACTTTTTTCAGTTGTTTTTTTTTTCGTTTTTGTTTTGTTATGTCATTCATGCGGTCATATGCATAGTGAAGCACGTACTGGGCCGCTAGTATATTCTAAAATGCGTTATCCTAAGTCCAAATTAATACTAATACGTACTAGGCATTAAAGCTGGTTAGCTTTTGGCCAATTTGTTCCAAAAGTCTTACGTTCGAGTAGCTAAAGGTCTTTTTTCAGTTTTTTTTTCCTTTTTTGTTTTGTTGTATTATGTCATTCATGCGGTCATATACGTAGTGAAGCAGGTACTGGGCCGCTAGTATATATTCTTAAATTTCGTTCTTGTAAGTCTAAGTTAATACTAATACTAGGCATTAAAGCTGGTTAGTTTGGTTAGCTTTTGGCCAATTCGTTCCAAAAGTCTTACATTCGACTAGGTAAAGGTACATATCGTTTCCGTTTTACTTTCATCTCTCACCAAAATTTGAATATTTGTGTGCAATACAGCTTCATATTTGATATAAATAATAAGGTATATGGATATAATTGATTACTGAAACTGTACTGAAAAAAATAATTGGTTGACATTATCATGTTTATAGCAGATCTAAGTTTAGAACTAAGCATCCAAGTTTTATTTTCTTATTAATATTGTTATAATATGACGAAGAAGTAAATCTTAGTAATGTTATCCATTGTGAGAAAATAAGTATTCTTGAATTTTATGTTTAGTAAGCTTACATTCAAGATAAATCTTAACTATCTACATACTATGAGACAACAAGGATCTGACCTCATAGGCATAGGTCATTCAGCCAGAAATCCCAGTAGTTAATCGCCAACTTTAAAATAACCAAAGGACTTTTTATAGCGAAATGCTCCTTTCGAATAGTATCGAAATTTAAACTTTGTAGTTATATTGCCGATTATTTTTAAATAGCTTAATCTTTTTCGTCAAAGTTTGCGTATAGTCTTATCTCTGAATTAAGCAAACAAAAAAAAATAACAATCAATTCATATTTAGCGTAATAATCATGTAGGAAATATAGTAGTCAAATTTAAGAGTCTACTATATTTTTGATTCGCTTGATTTACTTTCCGGTCGAAAACGCATGTTACATTGTTAGGAACATGTTTATTATAGGCTTTATAGAGTATTGGTATTAGTTGAGTTCAAAGTAAAATAATTTATTAAATGACTAACTTATGAAGCTGTATTGTCCACAGAACTCGAGGCTGAACTGGCAGGTTCGGCCGGCCGACCAAGACGCGCCAGTCGGTATGCTTATTTTTGTCTATTTTTGGTCTTATAATTATTGCAAAACAAATAATATTTATTTACTATAATGTTTTATATTGATCAGAGGAATGAACTGAATTAATTTTATACATATTTAATATAATATTTAAATTTAGTTTAATATTTAAATCCCATGAAGGAATCGAACATGTAAGTGACCATTTACGCAAATAATTTTGAAATGGTATTAAGGGTATTATTTATAATACTTTGTATTTACTAAATTTTACTATTTACTAATGACCACAAAATGATCGCCAGCTCTCGTTCTATTTTCTTGTGTTCACTCATTATGGAGAAATAAGGTACGAATTTATTTTTTCTTACACAGAGGCAAGAAATACACAACTAGTAATACATTTAAAATGCATAAAAATACCTGTTCATCGAATTTTATTTTAGTTATTATAAACCTGTACATGTCAAAAATGCATCCATCAACAAATCAGACAGCCAAGTAAATTGGAAAGCAGTTGGTTATTAAAGAACCTGGGAATAACTCTGGGTACGTAAAATTGTTGTTTGTTTCAGAGGAAGTAGCACGGATGAACACTACTCCATCAGTGATTCAGAGGGGAGCGAGGAGGACGAGGGGGAGGGGGAGGAGGAGGATTACGAATACCAATACGACCACGAATACGACCACAGCTAGTAAGTCTATTTAAGCAGTTTAGCTGTTCCACTAGTGCTTACTAGGCTTTAAGTGCATGCTTAGGCCAGCTACAAATCCTGAAGCGATCTTAACGACGAGTCAGCATACACACACCTCAATATTGTTATTTCTATATAAGGCATTTTTTTTAACGGATTTTATCATTCAATCTCTCATTTACATCTCCAAGCACAACCCTCTCTTAGTGGCAAAGACACCTTAAAACCTTGTAGGTCGCCAGATGGCAGGCATCCCTTATTCACTATCTGAACGACTAGGTACATCTACAACCAGGAATAGGGTCCCAACTCGTAGACATATGCTAGGCCTCGGGCCGCTGCCATAATGTATGTTTTGGTCATTCGAGCCGGATTTTTTTTTCAGTATTTAATTTTAATTGAGGTACCTTCAATCTCACCTTGTGCGTAGGTGGTGGTGGTAGAGGAGGTCTCTAACTTTTCGAACGAGGTGGTGGCTTTATGATAAATTCCGGTAAGTTGTTAACTATTATTTTTTCAAAATAATTTAATGTCGCTGTTTCGTGAATAGTTAATAGTTAAGGAGGAAGCGTAACTTGAATATGTTATGATCCTGGCAGACCTGCCTGGCTTCCTCCATATTCATTAGGTATCCTGGTTTCGAAGACTCTTGAATAAACTTCGAATAATACCCCAGCAATTTGATAGTGGAATGTCAACCTAGGTCTCCCCGGGTCTACATCCATCCACATTCGCATTGTATATCTGCTTTGTGAATCTTTCATCTGACATTCTTCATGTCCGAGCCAGCGGATCATGCCCTTTATTATTTTAATACCAACACTTTCTTCCGATCCCACTCTTTCTCGGATCTCACTGTTACGAAAGCGGTCGGCGAGCGTAAGACCACAGATTTTCCACAGCGCTCTTGTGTCGACCGTATTTATCCTTCTCTTATGCTTCTGTCATACTCAACTTTCGCTTCCATAGAACAACGTTGGGATAAGCACAGAATCATGCAAAAGCGAGTTTGACTTTGACGAAAACAAAAACACTTTGACAAAAATGAAAAAGGATTTCTTTCTTGTTTCTGGAATTTATCATAATCCCCTGACACACAGTAGTCACAGTAGTCAATGCCACAGTTTTAATTGTTTAAGTGTGAAATGTCCGATTCGCAAAATGTCCATGTATTTGGTTGGATGAATTTGTGTTTTTGTCTAGAGACATTTATTTATTTATCTAAAAAACTTGAAATGATTCTTATTCTAGTTTAAAATTGGCAACGTGTTAGCTTTTTAGTTTAAAAATAACTTCCGTTGCGATTGCAATTGATATTTGTAACTTTAAAAAGCCTCAGAAATAAGCATTTTTCGGGTCCTTTTTATTAGTCATTTTAAAATATTTGTTTTTTACAATAGTAACTATTATTAAAACTGAGAGAGCTGTGATGAAAATAGTGTGTATCTTTATTTTTTCGTTGACAAAATATGAGTATTTCATTCATTATTTACCTCAAATTGAATTAAGTAATTATCAATTTACGATTCATCTTATTTATGTACTTACGTATTTAGCAAAAAAATAAAAGAGCATTATTCTAAATAAAAAAAAATGGTTTCGTCAAAATAACTCCAAAATTTTTTATTTCCTTTTAAATAGTTGTCCTTTTCAAAATATAACTAAAAATTGATGTATTTTTTTTATAGAAAATATACGAAAATTCCGAAATATTTATTGTAATTTAACATTGCTCCCATCTACTTAAGATGGGAGCAATGAAGTATTTCCTTCAACTTTTTTTATTTACGAACACATACCAAAAGGTTTTATGAAGAAGCATTCATGTGAATTATTGTAAAATATTTGTTATAAAATTTAATATTTTACAAGAATACTAGATATTGGTAATGATTTTGCTGTTCGCAAACTAAACTTAGATTAGAAAAATCTAGGATGCATATTTTAGACATGTTGGATTAGTCTTGTCCAGAGACAAATTGTTATATTTTAATCAATGTGATTCGAGTACTATATTAAACGTCTGTAGAAATGTCGTCTACAGACTAATCTGACAGCACTAAAAGTGTTTTGTCCTTTTCTATTACCATCGTTGAAAGAAGATATTATATCTATCTTAAAATTAGCTTAGTGAGTACACAAGGAAATTACCACCATTCTTCATTATCGTAATTTGGTCACGTTCTAAAAGTACCTAATAGTATCTGGAAATTGTAATAAACTTGAAACTTTGATTTTAACCGCACTTTAAACGCATTTCATGTTGTAGAACATTTTTCAATAAAAAAAATCGGTTCACAAATGACGGAAAAATCGTTGGGCGTACGTAACGATATTCTCAAATATGTAGTCCCTTCCGATCCGGTGGTAGTTTTTAGTATTAGCTATATAGACTCGTCACAAGTGCCTCGTGTAAGGTGTATGTGAATAAAAAATCTCTATCTATTTCTTCATTTTTTAGGTCGGTCGGACCAAAATATGTGGTGGACAGTTTTTGCACATATGAGCTTGTGTTGATAGACTTATAGTGTAGTATGTTCCTTTATTTCTTTAAAGTCCTAGGACACTACAGCCCTACGAACCCTATTCTGACATAAAAATATACTTATACATAAATATGGGATGCCTGCCACCAGGAGACCTGAAGCGGTAGGTTGATAGTGGTAGGAAATAAGTTTAGAGGGTGGATTTTCTTACCGCTAGTGGAACACCCCAAACGCTATTGCTAAATATGTGTTGGCCGCAGTGAAAGGTGTAAATTGTATATATTGGTATTATATAGTGATAAACTAAATATGTCTTGGCATTGAGAGGTTTTTATGAGGATTGTATTATTATTGGTATTATATAGTTGGGAGGTTGGTGTATGTGATCATTTGTATGAATCTACTAATTGTAAAACTGGCGCTCCTGACTCGATGCCAGTACGCTCAGTGCAAGCATTCAGTTATGTGGTCTTTGTAGAAATATGCTGGAGTATAAAAATCCGCAAAAAAGAATGAAAACTGAAACACATTATTTATCGTTTTCGACCTTTATTTTTCTTCATTCATTATTATTTAGGAGTAAGTACATGTATATAATCGTGTGACAGTTTTTTTTTAATATTAACTTTAAATCGGAAAATCTTGCTATACCGCTATATAATATAAATTAAAATTAAATTTAAAAAAAAATCTTGGAAAAAAATTTTTTCACGATATATTGTATTTTTTTTTGTTTTACTATTAATACACAACATCAATGATAGTTTTTTGACTAGCAACATTTTTTTAAATTTAAATTTGAAATTAAAAACTGTCAATAACATTATGACGTGTGTTTCAAAACTTAAGTCTATTCTTACTTGCGAAAAACATCCGCTTCTTATGCAGATATCTACATTATATCAATATCCATCTTATATTAGCAGCAATCAGTCAGGACAAGTGAGCATGCTTCAGAAACCTTGAAGGTGGCATGATGACTTCATCAAAGTCGTCTGGCCTTACCAAATTCTAACACCAGATTCACAAATAAAATCGACAAGATAGATTGAATTTCTATGAAATATTGACATTAAGTATTTTGGTGCGAACCGAAGTCTTTTTCCTGATAGTTATCAACTAAGTATAAATAAAAAAATGTGTCTTTTTTATTACAGCGGCCTATTTGGATTCCTGGACTTCTTCAGACATGAACGAAGTTATAGTTACAACGACTTATCCGACAGTGGATCTGACTCATTTGGTTCCGATGCACCCACTAATAATACAGGTATTTATGTTAATTTTTAATTCGATCTGTCAAAATATCATCATGGCATTTTGGTTGGCATAATGACTGGCATTTCTATGCATTTTAATGCTTTGGCATTATAATGACAGAATCTCTTGTATGAACAAGTTTTTCAGCTATCCTACTCTCCAAAATATAATGTATTGTGTATAGTGTAATATTTGTAACCATTTAAAAAATCGAAAAAAAAGGCCAAGCCCGTCGATTTTCTTTCACCAGATCTTAGTGAAAGGTCGCGTTTCGATCCGGTGGTAGACTCTAGAATTGTAGTCCGAATGTCCAAAAGCACACATATTGAAATGTGTAAAACTAGATCGAGTTTAATCGACAAAAAAAATTGTAAACATTCAAAAAGTGTGTTAGATATATTTATAAGCATTTAATAACTATTTTTGAAAATTTTTAAGCCGAGATAAACAGAACACTTTAAGTTATAATGTTTGAACTATGAGACTTATCGCATTCAAATGAAAAGGACAATTAGTGGTAACAATGTTTTACATACTAAAATATGTTATCAGCTTATTTTTATTTTAGCACTTGCCCTGTGCTTGGGATAAATTTCTATAAATTTTAAAGAAAGAAAAAAAATCGCCCCAGACAGGATTTGAACCTGTAACCTTTCGTCTCAAGCGTTTGTGGATCTATAGGACATAACTACCCGCGTTAACGGGTTAGAAAGGAATTAAAAATTTCGCCACGGGACTTGAATCCTCAGTGGCTCAATTGGTTAGAGCATTCGTCGGCTTGAGACGAAAGGTTACAGGTTCAAATCGTGTCTGGGGCGAAATTTTTTCTTTCTTTAAAATTTATAGAAATGTTATCAACTATAAAATAAAAATGAATCGCTAAAAGTATTGGTAAGCGCGGACGGCTTGACCGAATTGCCAGGACAACGTTCTTATAAAGAGAAAAACCGGGATAATGGGAAAAACAATATTTTATTTTTTCCCATACACACTTACTCACGTAATTCATTTTTCATGTAAAAAAAACAAACAAAAAAAAGAAAAATCACATTTTCAATTATTTCTTTTTCATAATTCAGTACAGCCTATTGTTACCACCAATTTTAGCTTTTACTTGATTGCGATAATCCTTATAGTTTAAAAGTTATAACGTATTTACCTCAGCCTCACAATTTTCACAAATAGTTGTTGAATGTTTATAAGATCTCACGTATTTTTTTATTAATTTTATTTTCTCCATAAAACTCTGTCTAGTTTCACACATTTGAATTTGACTACGTTATGGAGATTCACACTGTTTAGACGTGTTACCAGTACCCTAAATTAAATATTCTTTTGATATTAATCAAACACTTTTTGTAAAAAAAAAAGCTGGGATAATTAAATTTAGAGTGGGATATTAAACCGTAACACTACATACGTATATTGCCGTATAAAACATATATATCTTTGTATTACCATCTGTGGCGTTATTTTATCGTCTGCTTGTTTTTCTAATGTTGTAAGAATCGCTTTAAAATGTGTCAACGTGTAAAACTCTTGTATTTGTCTCTATGTTTTGGTTTTGATACAAACACCGTCACGAAAAGATTTTATGCTTTAACACATTTTAAAATTATTGAAGTTAAAGTATCTTCACGCCCATATCCCCGAAGAGGTTGGCAGAGGTACAACCAAGGCACCCACGACTAGCCGAAGATACTAAGTCCCACAATGTGATAGGTGGCAAGCCTATCGCCAACCGGGCACAATTCCAATCCCGACCAACATTCTTTTTATTATTAGAAAATTGGAAAAATCCAATTATTTTTTTTATTAGAAAATTGGAAAAATCCAATTATTTTTTTTTATTACAAAATTGGAAAAATCCAATTTTCTTTTTGTTGGCCGACCCGGGATTCGAACCCGGGACCTCATACAGTCAAGCCCAACACCCGGACCGTTAGACCACGGAGGCGATATAATTATTATTGAAGTTCAGTCATGAAAAGCATTAGTTTAAAAACTATTTCACATACATAGTTAATATAATATATACCTAATTCTTCAATGCCTGTGTTTTTTGGTAATAGTAACCTTGTTCCGCACTTACTAAACTAATTTTAAGTTATCGCTATCTTCTTTTAACGATAGTAACAGAAAGAGACAAAACGCGTTTGGTGCCGTCAGATTAATTCGCAGACCATT
This sequence comes from Calephelis virginiensis, assembly GCA_002245475.1. Classification (NCBI taxonomy): domain Eukaryota; kingdom Metazoa; phylum Arthropoda; class Insecta; order Lepidoptera; family Riodinidae; genus Calephelis; species Calephelis virginiensis. The sequence goes on from NJDC01004509.1 coordinate 62,141, forward strand.
TCGACAGACTTTATCTATTCCTGGGAAAAAGTTGATTAAAAACGTCACAAGTTGACATGTCCGGAATAATCTGATATGTCTTTAATTTTTTATCACTTTTCTTTTTGTTTCGTTGGAAAAAGATAGACATACACTTAAAATAAATTTATTGAGTGCTCAGCAGAATTAATATTTTTGCTACCCAATGACTTCTAAAAAGCTTAACCGGTTGGGTTGAAAATTTATTTGTACATTATAATGGGTTCTTCAATTTATGCAAAACACTATTGGACCCCATAGGTGGCACTGTTATTTGTGTGTCACTAAGTTCGTTTATTCAGCTATATTTTCGAGATTTTATATTTTCACCGTTATTGTTTGATTTTAGTAAAAAAAAAAAAAAGCTTAGTTTTATTTTACCGGGTTTTATAAAGATTTCACTATTCATGTTTTTTTATTTAACAACTTTTATTTCATAGATATTTAAACAGATAGAGGACACGGAGTAGGTATATAATTTTTAATCTAAATTGTTATTTAAATTATTATAATCTTATTTAATGTTAACTAATTTCGCATGTCAAATTATTAACCAAAATGTGTAGAACTATAAACATATTATGTAATTTCTATAAATTTTAAAGAATAAAAAAATTTCGCCTCAGACAGGATTTGAACCTGTAACCTTTCGTCTCAATCCGACGAATGCTCTAATCAATTGAGCTACTGAGGATTCAAGTCCCGTGGCGAAATTTTTAATTCCTTTCTAACCCGTTAACGCGGGTAGTTATGTCCTATAGATACACAATTATGTAATGTAAACCAGCAATGATACTTGTAGCACATTTTACGCAAATAAACTATTGATTGATTGATATAAAAGTCTAGATCTATATAGTTTTTCTTCGTCCATAGGAAGTGCCGAGGGAGCAAATAATAATAGACGGCGACACGTCGCTGGTCGAGCTGGGGCCTACTACGGTGGATACGGGCGATGTTTCAAGTGTGGCAACCGTGGACATTGGGCACCCGGTTGCCCCTTTTGACCCCCTTTTATAGTGCCATGTGGGTACATATCGTAAACTACATATATTATTAGTTGTTAATAAAAGGAATACCGTTTACTATACTTATACTATGCGTGTTGGCACTGATTTAAAAACGCATTAAAAACCACAATTGCTTGTATACATGTATGTAAATATGTATACATACAAATTCACGAATGTAATATACTTGACGGGCAAAAATTTACTAAAAATTAAGGCGTTTCCATGAAAGAGGTCGTTCATAAAATGTCACGAAAAAGTATGCCGTTTTAATAGTTTTGATAGTACCCCTAATAAGATATTTTTCAATATTTGTTAACTCTGTGGTTTTCTAAAACCGATGTTTGCTATTTCTACATTTTTCATAATTACAGAAACTAAAATATCGACCTCTTTGTTGGCAAAAATTTGTGTCATGCCTAACTCCACTAACCAACCGCGACATCCTGGTTCCAATCGCGACGGAGGCAAGCATTTATGTGATGTACACCAATGCCTGTATTTCTGGGTCTGTTACTTTTGTTATTTGTTATTTATTCCGGTATTTATTTAAGTATTCCTGTGTATAGTATCGTTGACTAACACCCATAAAATCATATTTCTTTCTCACTTTGGGGTTAGATCGGTTTGTGTAATTTGTCCATGGATATTTATTTATTGTCAGTTAACTTTAAAAGAATTGCTTTTTGTTATTCTCAATTTTTATTATTGTAAAATCAATGTTGTTTAAAAATAAAGCATAACTTGTGGTGTAACTACACGTATAGTAAATAATATTTAAAAAAATAACGTTAAAGTAAACATTGTGCGAATAGAATCGCGTTTGAAACAACGTTGTTGACAAATGCTTAAAACTTACCCGGTTTTCGTAAATTTAAAATCGCACAGAAATTCGACACATCTAACAATGTATGTACAATTTCGTATTATAGATAACTAGCTGCCGCCCGCGACTTCATCCGTGTAGAATATAGCCTATAGCCTTCCTCGTTAAATAGGCTATCTAACACTAAAATATTTTTTCAAATCGGACCATTAGTTCCTGAGATTAGCGCGTTCAAACAAACATACTCTTCAGTTTTATGATGTTAGTATAGATGTGTATCTGAAAAAAACAAAGCAAGACTATTTGTATATAACTAAACAAAAAAGGCATATTATTATTATGAACTCACGGTATTTTCATAGCTAAGGGTTAACAAAAAGGTACAAAACAACAGGTGTTCCTTATCGAACACAGTTAGAAATTGTATTTCATTTATATTTTAAATCTATGAGAATCGTTATGAATAAATGAAAAATAACGATGTAATTTTCAGCATTGATTAAAAGGGGATTTTTTGAAAAAATGCCGAAAACACAACGCTCGAAAAATTTACTAAAACTTTTGATTACAAAACTTTAGTGAAATCATAATTGCGATCGAGCTATTTATAAGACACAATGCAAAGGAGAAGTTAAAAAGAAGTTTTTAGTCAACTGTTAATATAGGACATTAGCTGAAAAATGAGCGCCACCTCTTGGTCTAATATCTAAACTTTTATAGTTAAAAACCCAAAAAAATAATACAATAACAGTTTTCAACTCAATTTCATCAATGAAAAAACTTGTTTAGTTTCAAACTTAGGTTAAACAATTAACCAAATATATTTTTTATTCTTACATGTTTGATATTTAAGAGCCTAATTAAAAATCTTAACTGTGAATGTTTCTGTTTGTCAAAATATTATTTTTTTGTTACCAAAACGTAAAGTGTCGTATTGTTACATGAAAGTCGGGAAAAAATCTGGAATTTATGTCAACGTAATATTAATTAAAAAAATATTTTTGAATGTCTCGTAATTTTGATTTTTTTAACTAATTATAATTATGTTGTTATAATTATAATTGTAATATTGTTATTGATTTTGTAAATAAATTCTTATTTTTAATAACAGTTTTATTCATGACCCAAACATCAATGAAAATATTTTTCTCCATATTTAGGGAAATGATGTACCTAAATAGGTCACACTATTTTTATTTTTTTTGTGTATGTTAGTATTTGTTGAAAAATAACGGAACTACCGCAGATATGTAACCAACGTTTTGAATTATTTCATTTTTGTGAATTGCGAATTTCACATATTCCGTTCCGCGAGAGTGGGCGCATTTTTATAATTTTTTTTTTCTAGATTTTACCGTATAGTATCGGTGAAGCCGGTATCGAACTCTCTGCAATTGCTAATTTTTATGTAGAAAATTCTGATATAATGACTGATTGAAAGATAATTGACGACTCAGAGTGCGGCCCTATGGTTTGCATTCGTGAACGGCGTTGCGTCGTCATCCCTAAAGGTGAAGTAATCAGAATTTTACCTCTCGTAAGAAATATAAAGAGGAAGATGGGGAAGAAAGGTTCTCGAGTGGCGGCCCCGCACCGGAGGACGTAGTTTTGGACGACCTCCCACTCGGTGGACTGATGATCTGGTCAAAGTCGCGGGGAGTCGCTTTTTACAAGCGGCTGTTGATCGTGACTTGTGGATGCTCTTTGGGGGAGGCCTATGTCCAGCTGTGGACGTCCCCCGGCTGATGATGATGAAGAAATATAATATGTCACTGCTCATATTCTAGCCTACCACAGGTTTAATGCAGGTAATATGACGTAATAAGTAGTAGTCAAACAAGTTCTTTAGAAATATCATGTCTCGTTTGAGACTAAAATAAATTAAGTGAAAGGTAAAAAAAATATTTATTATGTCAAGTAGGACTCGGTTTTTTAAACACACAAGTTTTAGGTGTTTTCAAATATGTTTTTGTCTTTGTTCCAGAACCCATAGTTTTATTTTGGCGCTTACACTTGTCAAGAAAAAAAACTCTTTGATCGGGTTTCAATGTTAGAATAAGTTACCACTTACCAGTGATATCCTACCCTTCGTAAGAGCGAGCAAAGGTTAAACAAGGTGGTACTTTCGTAATTAGCTACTAGATGGTCGAGTTCTGGGACAACATGTCGGGATATAACATGGAGAAACCTTCAGGGATATCTATCGAAATAGAGCTTAGGGTAGTCTGCCCCAGTTGTTCTGGTGACAGAGGACCATGGGATCTACTAGTCATGCTACCATTTCTGCGATTGCTATGTATCAGAACATCACGACACATCAATTTCATCATTCACATTTATAATGGTCATAACTTTCGTTTCTCTCGAAGTATTTTTGGAGAGAACATTGTAGAGAAGCATCTGGCTGTTGGTCCGAAGGTTTTCTGAGGTTTTGTGGATCTCGAAAAAGCGTTTGATAGGGTTGTACGTAAGGAACTTGGGAACATTTTGCCAGATTATGGGATAGTCGGGTCCCTGCTGCGTGCGGTGCAGTCAATGTATTTAGACTGTAAAGCATGCGTGCGGGTTGATGGCAACATATCGCCTTGGTTT